>DWPT01002891.1:0-15337 GCA_018251895.1 Agathymus mariae mariae | reverse complement strand
TTACTCGTTGTTCACCTATCACAGATGTGCAGTAACTTTATTGGGGGTGCCTAATACTTTTGGCCAAGGCTGTATGTGGAATTGGAAACTTCATACATAATGTAAAGTTTGAAGCTGTCCTTTGTCCGAACTCTGTAATTTAAACTAAATACTTCGCTGATTTATTGATTCATGTGTACAATTTAAGTAAATATTATAAATACACATTATTATTAATCAAGAATTAATTTTACCGCTGCGACGGATGCGGTTTCAAATATTAATTAAATTAAGATATAAAAATTCTAAATTTGATTTCCAGCTGAAGAATGAATCACATTATTATCTTTTATTTTGTATGCTAGATGCCGAGCTGAGCTCAAACTGGTAGTAATCTCGGTTTGTTTAATATTTTTTTCTCTAGTAGGTAAATATAAAATTTCATGAATTTAAATGCAAAAATGACAAGCTTTAATAAAAATTTAAAATTTCCATCTTACGTATATAAAATATGCCTACTATTTAAATTACAACTTTCATCTCCAAATTTAT
The DNA here is from genome assembly GCA_018251895.1 of Agathymus mariae mariae. Classification (NCBI taxonomy): domain Eukaryota; kingdom Metazoa; phylum Arthropoda; class Insecta; order Lepidoptera; family Hesperiidae; genus Agathymus; species Agathymus mariae. Next base: position 14,806 of record DWPT01002891.1, on the reverse strand, counting down.
GATCTTCTAGAGATAAACACTGAAAAACCCAAACCAAGCAGTTCAATGTTTTTCTTTGTGAATTATTATAACATTCACAAAGTTGAACCAATACAAACTCTTGACAAATTCTCCAATTTGATCCGCAATGAGTGAAAATGCTGAAAATACATGCGTATTTTTTTGTGAAATACCAAATGAATTTAACTCAAATAAAAATTAAATTCCTTGTTTTAATTGCTTAGCAACGGCTATTTTCAAGTTCCTTTATTTCACCTACATGTATCTTATGTATTCAAAGGTAAAAATATATAAGATTATAGTTTTAGCCATATCAGTTGGGCTATGATAAATAAGGCAATTGGGAGAAAGCACTACATATTTTTGTCTTCGAATGACCGATGAATACCTGGCACTGAACATTCATGAAAGCTTAAATAGGTAAGATTTGTCGTAACAAACAAACCTGCATTTCCGGTGGTCCGCCCTCATCTCGTATAAGCAGTAAATAGCTGTGGCCGTCGATAATCACTTCTTTCTTGAAACGACCACCTGTGCAATAAAAATCTGGATAAAATGATATAATTTTTGAAAAAATTACAATTCAGCATATCATACTAGTGACGACATCTTTTTTCCAAACTTGTAAATTAAGTGTAATATGAGTGGTCGTATACTGCCATCTATCGTGATATAAGTACTTTATGTTATGGCTAGATAACTAGATGGCGCTGTTTATAATCACGATAGTATTGCTAATTTCTAACTGTGAAATGAGTTACAATAATAATATAAATAAATCATCTCTTTTTACCTTCCGGGCTTTCTTCTTGCATATATGCACCCGTTAAATACCGATGTACTAATGCTGATTTTCCACTGTCCGGTGAACCCAGGACTCCAACCCTTAGCTCCGTCACACCTCGAGATGCTGTCCATTCTTGACTGTTTACGAATGAATCTGCAACAAAATTAAAATATTGTAGTACAATATAGGTAAGGCAAATCAAGGAGTAGGTTTGACCACTAGTAGCGCTATCTTCCGCGAATACGAAACTAGCTAACAACTGTTGCGTATAGATGGCGCTGTATAACAAATGCAAAATGTACCTTATATTATTGGCGGTATATCGCTTTCTTTCTCTGTGTTTGATTTGGAAGGATATGTTTTCCAATAAAACTTATAATGAGACTCCAAAGTAATAGTCAAACTGAAGTCCGTTTTCACACACGATCACGTAGTCTAGTTTAGGATTGTTTATATAACCGTTGTTGATAATCGTGACATTTACAACGTGCGCTGTATATTTAAATAATTCCAATAACGCGAATTATTCTATTCATACACATTTCTATTACATAAAACACGACTTTTATACTCATAAAAAAACTTTAAATAAATAAGATTACCTTGGTAAATCACGTTATCAAGTCTAAGGCAACAAGGTAACAACACCAACAACAGTCACACCGAGCAGCGACAATCGGAAACCAGTTGCGTCCCAGCCCCAGAGCACAGCGACAGGAAGTCGTGGGAAACAGTGAAAGTTGTAGCTTAGTTCTAGCATTCACAGTTTATTTAGCTCAACACTAACATAGTGATTAAGCAATATAAACAGTACGAGAGTGTCTGTGATAGAAATAACCGTAATAACCAGGCAAATAAGTCGCTGAGCCACGTGATTTTCCTTTGATAATCACCAAGAATTCAGAACCATATGACGTATAATCAAAAGATAACTAATATATTGTCGACGTTCAAAGGATTATGTAAGTAGGTTCACTCTGATGTTTTATGTCAATAGCCCACAATCGAGCGGACGGACCGACTGGCAGTAAGTCGTCCCCGCTGCCCGTGTACCGTCCGTTATACCAAAAACATCGTTACGTATAGGCGCGTTACGATTATCTTGATATAATTGTTTTGAACATTCATCAAGGTCACAAAAACAAAAGAACCAAACGTTCACAGCACCAGCCAGCCCCGCATGCTTGCCGAGGCAACACTCATCTCGCAGTCTTGTGTAATTTTCTCACGCAATGTCACATGTGTCTTTTTAATCGCAGTCCCCATATTATTGTCCATCGTTGGATTCTACATAACATAACGGCCTGTGCTGGCTTTAAGGTACCGATACAAATAGATATGTGTATACTTTGCGTTGTTTTTTAAATTGTATTTTAATTCGATTATTATTTCAATCGTTAAATTGTCAGATCATTGTGCAGTGCAACGTTGGTTACAACATTTTTTTATATAATATAATAAATTAATGATAAAAATTTATAATAAAATCCAAACATTTTCGATATTCATATCAAGATTAGTTTTATGATTACTTAGTTTGATAATGAAATTCAGATTACTGTCAAAAATTTTACTTAAAAAAAAATGATAATATTACAATCAGATTGAAAATTAAAAATATGTTTTCACTTCTGTCGGCGGTCCTCACGACTGCCTCTGTTGTTATTTCTGTGTAAAAACATAAGGTATAAGTAGGACTTTAATGATAATAATGTAAAATACTTTTGTCACGTCAGACGACATTTAACAAGACACGTTAATGTAAATGAATGAACTATATGGTTCCGTTAACATCGGCATACAAATTTCGTTTGTTCTGGTCTTCGAACATACTTGACTAAACAACTGAATCACTTTCAATTCAATTAAACTACATTACATAACTGCGATCGATTCAATTACGTAAGTGCGCTCGATTTCTGCGTGCCTTTGAAGGCTTTCATTAAAAAAGAAAAGCGATATTTTCCGCCGTTTAAGGTAAACGTTGCTTATTTTATTCTCGTTGCGTTGATAACATCGAGGTTTTTCTGATAACTGTGTACAAGAAAATAATTAACTACGCCTCATTACGACAGCGGCAAAGGTTTTTTAAATACAGGTTTTTTAAATTAAAATTAGTGAAAGCTAAAAGGGTAAATTGCAAAATCGTCGTTGCCCTCAATCGAAGGACAACTCATGGCGTTTCCCCTTTTCTAATGTTCTTTTAATGCGCTGTCTCTATGTCACCTCAGTACTCAGATGAGCTGACCGTCTAGCCAGAGTGTACCATAACTCGCGCACTGTTAGCACGAGATGTAACATACAGAATGTATTGCGTTAGACGTTAGACGCTATTGCGTGCCGGTTTAAATACCAGCCATTCTTTGAGTGTGAGCACACAAGTCGTATTCGTAGTTCCATAATGAAGATCATAAAAATATATTTTGATGTAGTCCAAATTTGGGCTTTACTTAAATCGATTTCGATTTATTTTCTAAACTGATCAAGGCGTATGTGTTTGAATTACCCCTAATTGTGTTGTTTGATACACTTGGAACGTCATGGCATCTAATTGTACCAAACATGTCTTCAGACACCACGTAAATAGTTAGTAGTAACATTAGGTTAAGTATGTAACCCAATGAATATTTCGAAATAATATTTGTAATATCTATTATTGGGTAACCTAACATATATGACTTAGCTAACCGCGGACGTATTCAAATGTAATGATCTTTAAATATTCAATGATGCTTACTGCAATATATTAATTAAAACCCTAACGATATCGGATAAGCCGTTTCTGAGATTGGCGCGAACAAACGCAGAAGCAAACAGACAAAAATTCTGACAACTATTTTTTTACGTATTATTTAGTTAATTAACTACCTAATAGTAGTTTTTCTCACATGTCTTTGATGCACAGAAGGCGATCAGTTTGAAGTCAGTTATATATCGTGCCTTAACAATAACGTCATAACCACAATTTTTAGCGTATTGTCTAGCGTGTTATTTACCTAAATATATTATAATATTATGTCAATTTATACGTATGTAGTGAAATATTTAACAAAATATAACACACACACTAGGCGTGAATCTAATAAAAAGACAATAATACCGGCGTTAAAAAATTGTTACGTGCTGGCTTTACACAACCGAGCTTGGCTGTCTTTTGTGGCGCTATACAGGCGAGCCGGGGGCCGGGCTGCCAAGCCAGCGGTTATGCGACCGTAGTACATTGCAATAGGCGAGGAAATCAATTCGTGAGTATTAATCATTTTCTATTCTCTGATTACTGAAAATAATACTAATACAACCAAACAAACCAGCAGACCAGCCACTTGATGGTAAGTGGTAACCGTAGCCGATAGACTTCAGTATCACCAAAAGCATCACCGAAGTATTGCCGGCCGAAAAGAAATGAAGACGCGTAATTACTGGTTTTCCGAAACAAAAGCGAATATATTATTTTATCGCGATTATTTACATTTATAGTTTTGTTAACTTTGTACTATCCATTTGAAAATATATCAATTAGTCCTTACTATAAAACAATATCACTGTCTGTCCGGAGCGCGATAATATCAAACGCAACAGACAAGCACAAATAGAGAAGGGAATGTGAAGAAGATTTAGTTATGCGGGGTGAACTTGAGAAATTAACACAAGGCCTGATAAAAACAAGTTACAATTATTTTATACTATGAACACAAGGATCCATAGCCTCGACGAAAATGACTACGAAAGTTATAATATTTACTACTTACAACTTGACGCTAGTTCAGCGGCCGCACAGGGAACCACAATCGGTGTATCGAAATGGACAAATGCAATACAATGTCGGGAAACCTCTCCGCTTTATGACTTGCTGTCATTATGACTGACGTTCTTCGCAATGGACCATAAACATTTGTAATAGTTACGACTTAACCTGACGTCATGGACCCTCCCGTGCAAGGTTCTATATATTCGAAAACGTGCGATTTAAAATTACTTTTTTGATTAACTTAAGAATTGAAATAAAAGATTCAGTCTGAACCTAAGAGCGCGAATTTTATGAATTTATCTGTACGGGACCTACCTTCAAACACACACACACACATACGCATAAACACATAGACACAAACGATAATAAATAAAAACAGATAAAAAAAGTTGACAGACTATGTGTTCAATTAGGTTAGGTTATTTAATTCAAAAAAGTACCCTACCCAGTTCGGACAAAAAACCAAATTATGATTTGACTACCTTCTGTCTGTCTCTATCTATCCTCACAAGAGGATAGACGTAGAAATATGTACAAATGAAGTATGAAGCGCTTATCATATCAAATAAAAAAATATTTTTCCGTTACTAGACAATAAAAAATGGTTTGAATCGGTCTATTTTTTTACGCCACGCGTTTAACATTGAACGTAACTAATTTGCATCTCAACTTAATTCTCATAAATAAACATGAAAATGAGTTCCACAAAAGTTATCGCTATAAGGGCTTATTAACAACATCAAATCCGTATTTCACAGCTTAAGGCGTTGTAAACCACCTCTGATGGCAGGTTGAAATGTAGCCATGAATTTTAATACCCATTGTGGGCCGATTAGGAGCGTATCGTTCACCCTCCCGACGGATCTGATTTATAACTGTGCGAAAAAGAACAGACACTATTTACCCCGAGAGTGTATAAAACATCGTTATCTAGTGGTCTGAAATGCAGTCTGACTGTCGAAGGATCTGAGTTTGAAAATGATCATTGGTGGTCGAGTGGTTTGGACGTCGGTCTCCCCGTGCATCTGTAATTTTTCAAATTGTGCGCTATAGTTGATAGTGACAAGCGTTACTTTGCGAAAATTCATTTTTATTAAACTAGTATTAGCCAAATAATAAATTATTAATAGTAGTAGCCCAACAGTGCGACAATATGGGCTGCAATGATGATGGAATTAAATAAATCCACGACTCGCTACGTCAAACTGTGTCATTGCAAACTGGTCTGTCTTCTACTAAGTATACTCGTATGTCGAGAAACATACGTACACATTGCACAAATATGATCAACAACCACAAGAGCTGCTTCCGACGGTCTCGGTATTCATGGTACAAAATTGTCCCTCATTAGCGCATTCGCGGCCCATTCCAGGTCTAATTAGCACCTAACGAGCCTTCACATCCGTGCAGACGCGTGCGCGGAAGGCTCCAGTTTATTCCACACATAACTTTTTATTAAATTGTCCACTTTTTATTAACCCTTCCTTAACACTGCTAACGCAGTAAATGTCCTTTCAGTACGAAAATGTGTAAACTTACAGTCCGCTGGTGTTACATGGAACTAAGTGTAGTTAGGCAAATTATTTTCACTTACAACAATCTATACTTATAAAGAGAAATGATAGAAAACTGAGTTTTTGTATTTGCGGAAAGTAGTCTCCGAAACCATATCACAAAATATAATACATTTTTCAAATCGAGGCGGGCCGCCCGTAGTTATATAAAAAAGACAGAAGAAATAAAGAAAAAAAATGATTCAGCATGACAAGTAAAAAAAAACTAATGATTCATATGTTATCTTATAAATAAAAGACTATTACATCCCTAGAGCTTAAAATCTAATTTACATTATCTTTATTTGGAGCATTACTAATGAAAATATATCTCAGTAAACTTGAAATAGGTATATATATATATCCAGAGTGGCAGAAAAGTTCGGTACTTTTGCTTTATGAATGTAGAATTTGATAATGGACCATCTTTTCTATGACAATTAAACAAACAAACACTGCGCATTTCTCTTCATGAATACGCTCTTCATGTTTTCTAATTAATAACCACCTCTGTATAATAAATTATTATTATTATTATTTAACTAACCATAACTTATGTTAGCAAGCAAAAAATGTCAAGGCCATCGATATTATCTACGGCTGATGACGAAACATCTAAGTACTGAATGTTCCAAGGTCCAATAGGTCCATACTAGAACAAAACCTAGCATAAAAGTTCGCTGGACATTCGGTCACGCTATCGAGGTCCAAAAATGTGCTTTGTTCAGGCAAGGTCCCTGCAAGGTTCACTGTTGTGATGTCAAGGTTTTTTTTTATCTATAAAATTAAGTTTCGTTTTACGCTGCCGTTAAATATAATAAAGTTAGCTTCGTCCTATTTCACTGCAATGTCAAAAGTTCAAAATATATAATATATTCTAGCACTTTACAAGTTACATTTAAATAACATAATAACATTTAGGAGAGTTCAAATATTATATTTTGTATTTTTTTCGGGAATAACTATCGGGAGAATCTAGAAATCCTGACCATTCATTTAACCCTAGTCATACAGTCGCATTATCAACGAAAACTCCTGTAATATGGCGTTATGTGATTTTCCAACATTTTATAACTCGAAACTATTTCATATTCTATGGCGATAAAAAAAATTGAGATAATAATAAATCTTGTACGAAACAAATAATACTTGGTTGGTAAACGCTTCAGATTTTTATCGCAGATTTCGTGGTAATTGTTAGCTTAACTGTTTTTAGTATAGTTATAGGACGTTATTTAAGTAAGATCTTGCAATAATAAGTCTTGAATAAGTCAAAGCAGTTCCGTTTTTAAATACGGTAAATTTTAAATTTAATAGAACCCAAAAGGCGAGGACGGATATACAAAGAAAAAAAAGCAATATAGAGACTTATCTTCCGAACACATGAAGTTTTGATTCTCCTGGTATCGTATAAATACCTAAAGGTGATTGGTATTTAGTCAACTTTTTTAATAAGCCTTAACCCTTAATCCTCGTTGAGCTCCCATAATAGGCACTAAATCAGTAACTCGATAAGAGCGCCGTTTGCCAATCGGAACAATGATAAGGTTTCTAACATCGCCCCTGTCAAGGGGAGAATGCTTTTAGCGGGCTATCGAGTTTCTTAAGTAACATCAAATATATACTAGCATTTATTTATTTATAAAAGAAACACTTAAGTATGTGGTATATATTTATGTTTATTTACATTAATACATTAATACACAATAATTTACTATGACACTATTTTCTTATTACAATATTTTAAAATACAACCACAAATGTGAATTCAGCCATTAATACTTTTACATAACACTAATCTACTGACGTTATATATACTGCTCACAATCACTGATATAATGCACTAACTCACGTTTTTTGGGCAGAGCTTAGATAGATAGAGAACCGTACGTAACTTCCCTAACTATCCTCCACTAATGAGAGCGACAACATTTATTAGCATATTTTCTTGCCAACTTAAGATTGTCATATATAAATATGCCATTAAAAGAAAGATTAAGATTTAAGAAATATTAGGTTCATCATCATCTGATGATGAATCAGCCTATATCAGTCCACTGCTGGACTAAGATTAGATTATGGCAGTGGTATTTGATAGTTTTGATAAATAACTTTTGTCACGTGTTATAGTAAAAATGTGCCACTTTGATTAGTTTTTGCAAAGTGGATGCAAGGCCGGTAACAGAATTTTTTGTTATATTGAAAATTATCAGAAGAGAACGGCATTTTTGGTGGATCGATATGGCTATTATGGGAATTCTTCTCATTACCCAACGCGGCAAAACACCAGGACCTATGGATGTGTTTCAGGACATTGCAGTCATAAATCAAATCGTATTGAAATGTCCCAAAAATACTGAAAATATATTTCAAAGTATATATATAATGAAACGCATTTTGAAATTTTAGAACAGACCTATCAAAAACAATCCTATGGTAAAAAACAAAATATCGCGGATGTATTGGACGTCTTAATTAAAACCCAATTTTCGAGAGACAATGACGTTACTTCAAAGATAGTTCCCACATCTGCGCGGCACAGAAATCAATTCAGGACTCTTTTCTAATAATAACAAACTCTCTAAGGTACAAATAAGGCCATTTTACTCCCATAAATCCGACGGTCATTCTGTTTGATCACCGCGTGACATGAATGCCCACTAAAGCAAGCAAGAAGCCCATCTGACCTGTATTATAATGGAAGAATAAAATCTTCGAACACAAAAGATTTTCTCTCGGTCTCAGATTGTAACGGTACTGTGTAGGCGTAATTGTTACATGAGACAAAATTTATCCATTGACTGGAGTTCAGTGAAGAATTTGACGTTTGGGTCATTTGGTATCTCGACATGTAAAGACTTTATACGAGATATACAAAATTATGTCCATGTCATTATCAAAATACCATATCTTTGATGACACTGTAGCAAAGTTAATAGGACCCTTGCTAAGCGAATTCTCTCTAGTTCGATTTCCGTACCGAGTAGATATTATTTGCTCTCCAGCATTGGATACTCTTTATACCCTTAATTTGTGCGAATGCTAAACGCGACACTGAATACTATTGCAGAGGCATGGGTTTTGAGCAGTTTACAGTGTTCACAACTGTCTTATAGGTTTTCAAGTGTACCTTATATAAAATGCATCAAAGCTCATGACAAGTTATGAATGAGTACCGTGGTAGAATTTAGACCAGTTTATAACAATGGACAATCAAGTATGCTTCTCGATTTCTCCATCACCGATAAATAAAAGCAAATACTAGTGGTAAGTGATAATAAACAATTATCATGTTAAAAACATGTTCCATCACAAAGATTTCATTTTATATTGTCTTTAAAAAAAAGTATACTGTTATGTGTCATAGCAGGAATTTATAAGTAGGTACTTCCCCAAAATGCCATATTAAGCTTGATACTCTGGCTCTAATGGCCAATATGTCGTAAGCCAAGTTTTCCGAATATTACTTGGATCAGGGGATACAAATAAAAATGCGCGTTTATAGCCTGACCTCACCGAAGCCTCGTGACCCCTCTTAGGTGCGAGGGCGGAAAGGGTGTAATGGGCGATTCCGACCTCAAATCCGGAGATTGAACGGTGAAGTTAAAAAGGGATTTTATTTTTTGTGTTTACGTTAGGAAACTCAAATGTTTAAACTCACTGACGTCAACTGGCGAATAGAATACACCGATTGTTGCCGCTATTAAGGGTGTATTGGAACCTGCCGTGTATATTAAAACGTATATAGTGTAATCTCATTTACTTAATAAATAATTAAAAAAAAGACAAGTAATGCGATTTTTACAATTTTTTTATTTTATTTAAGGTACACTATTGTTTCAGCAAGTACCAGCTACTATGAGTAGTCCAGGCAGAAGAAACATCCAAAGAGAATATTTTTCACCGAGTTACACAAAACATTTAATGTATGGTTAGAACATATCTAGCATAAATATCATTCTTCGTCATTATCTGTCTCTTCTCAGAACGACTCCGGTATCATATTTTTTAAGGCCGTGACGTACCTAGATGGTCGGCGAGCACACTTAAAACACTTTCGAGAGTTTCCAAAAAATGTCAGATTTACATGCAAGCTCTCTCAAATTTTCCTCTATTACTGATCATGGCCATACAATCTGAGCATCTATTTAACGGTGGTGGGGAAGAAGATCTTCCAAAAATATAACGTTACATGGGATTGTGCTCATATGAACGATCTGGTACTTCTCCTGTCTAGGTTGCTACTCCCGGGACACAGTGTGCTGCCTCACTGGAAACATACAGCATTTCACTTTCAGAGTAGTACCGCTACTATATTTACCGCTTAAAACATTTTTTTTTTCTGAAAACATCTGTTAACCATCTAATTTGAATGTAATGTAATGTAACGTACACTTATCTCTATTTTAACGGCCGGTTGGCGTTTTACACCAAGTAACAACTCTATCCAAGGGCAGGTAAATGTAATTGAATCAATTCTAGACGTCTTTTTAATGTTTACACTTATTCAAGCGTGGTAAATATGTTCTTTTGCTGTTTGACATAATTTAGCAACTAGACACTACGAAATGGAGTGCTCGGTACGTGACATGAATAATGAGAGGTTTATGCAACGACATGCTTATAGCATTCATTATCATAAACTGCCACTCTTAACCTGCCGTTATGACCTATTTTGTGCTGTCGTCGCTCACAGCACACATACAATAGAACGACAGCTAAAATACGAAGAACATCATCAGAAACAAACATTACAGAGAGTCAGTAGTAATGTAGGTGGGATATCGGAGACGACTTGCCAAACCTGTTGTCAAGTTGATAGTGACCATGCATCTTAAGCGACGGATCCTAGGTTCGATTACCAGCCATTTGATTTCTCCGATTAAATGTGAAGTCTTAAATATCCGTCAACACCAATGGCAATACAGTGATTCCCATTGCGACGTCGAGGATTTGTTACTGCATTCACTTTTTCACCTTTTTATGCTGTACAGCTTCAACATGAAAATTTTTGGATGTGTGAGAATGAGAGAAGTAAAAACAGAAGAGAACAGAAAACCACTCTAGATGTTTATTACCTTGCCTTATAATGTTGCTGATAGTCGATAACATAAGACCATGTAATATTACATCATACATCAGGTATCATACCCGATACGCTTTTAGCGTATGATTATAAATTTTACAGGCGCTCACAAGGTTTAGAAAAAGCATCTGCATTATTATAGGACTGGCGTTTTCTCTTTATGTTAATTAGAAATACATGTATTAATTTATGGACGGATTGTAATAAAACGAACTTTTAATATTAAGTGACAATTACTGCAATACGTTAGTGGAAACCGTAACGAAATCGGATAAGCCGTTTCTGAGATAAGCGCGAACAAACGCACAGACGAATAAATAACTAGTATTTTGAGTTCTATTGTGTTAATAAAAATCCCTTATATTCGTTTTTCTCATATAACGTTCATGTACCGATAACGATCAGTTAGAATTTTGTTATATGCATAGATAGATAAAATTCTGCACTTTAACAACTCCAGTTCAAACCTCCGGGCATCTATGATAGTAGCAAATGCGACTACTTACTGTATGCAGCTCAAATTTTGGATTCTGTATATTCGATGAACAAACGTTAACCCTACTGTGTCACTCGCGTGTGTTCTATCGCCTGTCCGTTAGTATTAATTAATTTATACAAGAATTATGATTTTTGTGTGGGGTATTAAAAGTAAAAGCCACCAAGTGAATTATTTAATAATAATTCATTGAAAGGTATTGATATAAAAATGATATATTATAAAATTGATTAAATATAATCAGGTACACGATCCATTAAGAACAAAACGTATTTTGAAAAATATAAAAGAGAAATTACGCAAATTGACCATTCCTGGGACTTAGGAATGGGCGGTTCTAATTCAAAATTTACTTAACCGCAAAATATTTGATTGTATTGACAATACGTTGCTATATCTATATATATGCTTTATGTATATTGGGCGTTTTTTCTATCTCATCTTGTTCTATCTCATCATGTTCCTCCACTACCACAGAACCTCGATGAGTTGAAGAACCAGATCCGTACTGCCATTACATCGGTGACACCGGACATGCTTAGTCGAGTATGGCAGGAATTTGAGTATCGGTGTGATATTGTTCGTGTCGCTGGTGGAGGACATATTGAACACCTGTAATCTAAACTAGACAGTTTCATAAATATGTGTGCCAAGTTTCATAGTTGTATGTCTTACGGTTTATTATGTATATCCGTTTGAAATACGTATATTATTTTTGGTCCGCCCTGTACATTATATCCTTATTGCTAAAAGCTATATTCAAACGAATAGTAGCCAATTTTTTGTCAATAGTCGATTAACAAGTTGACAGGCCATTTCATCTGATGGTCATCACCAACTTTGGACATCCGTAGTACAAAAGCATAATCCATGTATAACCGGCCAAAATAAAGGCGAGAAATCAAACTTGTTGACTGGCTTCCGAGACAGCAATGAACATGTTAAGAACATTTCTCGTTTGACCCTAGAAAGAATCAGAGTACCTAGCTATACAAATAACCCTATCACCAATCGCTTATACCAAATGTATGAGTTCCACTAGTAGGAACTTGGGCCCATAACCTCGACCGTTGTTCAACAATTACGGATGAGATGGAGGGAGGAATGGAGGCAAAGATGCATGGAGCCCCTTAACCCGAAATTATTTTTCAAATTTTCTCTTAACTACTCTTTTTAGTTAAAATACGCATTTTATATGTTTCGCATATCGATAAAAACGGACATCAAAAGATCTAGGATAGTTTTATTTGTCAAACTGTCCATCACCTGATGGAAGTATGTTAGATACACATATACGGTGGTTTTGAATCCACGTTCTATCATTACAAGTCATAATCGTCCCACTGCTTGGCCTTGGATCTTCTTTTACGATGAGGGGGATTAAGGAAATAGTCTATCAAGATGGATTGGCAGATTTTGCACACCTTTGAGATTACTATGGAGAACATTCAAGTAAGCAGGTTTCTTTCACAATGTTTTTATTCACCGAAACAAGTAATCAATTTGTAATAAACATGTCATTTGAAAAATCAGAACTGCTTGCAAGATTCCTATCTACTTGAGTATAGCGTGCGACAGACTAATGTTGAAACCGCGAGGTCTACCACTGCTCTTAATTCACGTTCAGCCGAAGCCTAAGTAAACTGCGTTTATGTAACTAAAGGACCATTTTAGAATATGTAATGAGATAACACTCAACAATGCCGAGTCATTTTAACATAGAAATTTTCAGGGGTGAACCAAACTCGTGCCCTTAGAATGTCCGAAACGCGATTTTGATCTAACAATTTATATTATAAAGGGATTACAGGATATTTCGCTTACGTCAGAAATGTTTATGTTACAAGTTTCCGAATTACATCCTCTATTTGGTGGGATTCCTACCGGTACTGAGCCCTCTAAATCATAAGACAATTTTTATCACTACATTATTGAAATATCCACAAAATTTAATAAAACCTTATTTTCCAGCACAAAAAAAAAACAAACATCTTATTCACAAAACTGTTTAGCAGCCGCTTTCATGGATAAAAGCTTGTCTGTCGACGTTTTTAATTAAATCGCGTATCGCGAATGAGATTCGCGAAGCGCTTTAAAAGATCTCCACATTCTAAGAGATCCATTCTAAGAGCCATTCAAAGGGGTTGAATAAAAAGCCGTCATGTTTTGCGCAACGCTTACCGGGGCGTGAAATTGGACCCAACTGTCACCGGGGTCCATTAGACACCTGTCTCATCGGCTAGTATGCGGCGATGTTTTATCCATGACTGGATAGCAACTGGACTGTTCAGTATTACGACCAGTGACCACCGCTGGAGTTTATGTATTGTATTTGCAAGGTTTATTTTAGGTGGATCCTTGTGCATATGCAATTTAATATGTCGTAGAACCTTTTTATTTTATCATAATTATTATTTTATGTTAATAGCTGGTAGGCCAGAGTGAGCCCACTTGATGGTAATTGGTAACCGTCCTCCGTGGACCTCTGTCGTAGGCTTATGTTCCAGTCAAGAAGGAAGTTGGTATGTACTTAATTACTAACTCTTCAACTTTGCACACAAAACGCAAAAAAATACTTCGCGGTTCATTTTATTTGGGCATGGCTAGTCAGAAAGTGAAAGAAGTCGTCTAACCTGGCGTAAGACCTACACCATCTACAAATAACCCCAAACAGAATGTCCGACAGACCACACGGACAATAATACTTCTCCAGCCGAAGTGTTTTATAAGACAAGTACCTTAAACTCGTTTTCTATGGCAAAAAGATTGTAGTTGTGCTAAGGTTTTTTAAAAAACATTGCGCGGTTTTCGATTTGATGAGCTCACGGTTTAGCGATTTTATACGTGAACATTTTTAAAAGAACTTAATATGGACGCCATGTTTTTTTTTTTTTTTTTTTTTATAAAATGTCCTGCTTAACTTGGTCTTTCTTATCTCGAGGAACAGTGTAATATTTATTATTCTGTGTATATTTTTATCTACAGTTTATCAGTTTTATTTACATTAAATTCTATAATTTTATTAAATATAACTAATGTAAAATTATGAATAAATTATTAAAAAATGTTTTCTTAATAAATTCAGAAAAAATCTTAGTATACAGTTATCGTGATATATTTGACTAGCTCATAATCG
>DWPT01002890.1:0-15337 GCA_018251895.1 Agathymus mariae mariae | reverse complement strand
TTTTAGGTTTCATGTGGTATTATAATCACAGAAAAAATTAATTAAACAATAAAAGTATCTAAAATGATAACGACACGCCCAATGCATCGGCTCGGTCAGCGTAAACCAGTCATAACGTGCTTCATTCAAACTCTGCCGCTATCCGAAATTATCCGAAACTTTTTTATCGGATTCGGTTACGGTTTCGGATATATTTTTATTTCTGATATCCGATAGTTTCGGTTACGGTTACGGAGCTCCATAACATCCCTGTTTCAAACCCGTTATGATGGAGGCGCAAACTGAGCAGTGCGCAATTTCAGGGTATTTTTATGTAAGTAGGCAACAAAAAGAGAGACGGATCATCTGATAAAAGTGATCACCATCGCTCAAGGACGTCTTTAATATAAAAAGCATAATTGTCACGTTGCTGGCTAAAAAAGAAGCGAAAATTCTATCATGTGCACCGTCAGCGGTGATTACTTACACCTACAAACAGGTGACTAGTCGGCTCAGGTAATCCTCACACCACCCCGCAAAAGGCGTGCGGACGCTTCAGGACGTTGGTCCCCTTTGGACACGTGTTGATCCTTGGGGCTAGGTATAAGTCACATCCTGGACAATTTTGGTTGGTCCATGTGGGAATGGCCTTTCGGCCGCGATGTATCCTCTGGTTGGTTGTCTCCTCTTTCGTCCGGACGATCAAAGCCGTACCAAATGGATCCAGTTCGTGAGAAGCCCAGCAGGAGCTGAACAGCGACCGGACGAAGATTATAAAACTTCAGATTCGGTGACGGGTTCCACATACATGAATATAGGTGGAAAATTATAAACGATGGAAATCATACTATAAATTTTATCTAAAATAACCTCAAGGTACTGTTACGTTAGTGTCATATAGATTAAAAAGAAGGAAATATATGTCACACATGGGAGTACAACCGCATTAGATATACAACCACATAAGGCCGGTTTAAGCCGCAATTGGTTACTAAACACATTTTATGAAAGTTTCTCAATACTTTGAAGTTTTTATTATTAAAAATTACCTAACTGAGTATATTACAAATCAAAACACATTTTTGTAAGATAAATTCAATTAAGGCGAATTTGTTTAGGGCGGCTGGTCGGCGCTGATAAAGAGCGAAAAGCTATACGCCCGCTAGGTTTATTTAAGGGATTAGGCTGCGCTATGCTTCTAAAGCTGATTATTTTTCTTCCATTAACTAGCTATTACCTACTGAAGTTTTATTCTCCTTGTGTTTGTACATTTTATTGATTCAAAAACATAGCTTATCAAGTAAAATATCAGAGGCTGATTCAAGTAAGCTTCCCGTCTCAATTTATAACTGGATGTTATTTTACGATATTTCATTTGTATAATTTACGATTAAATATTATTTTTCCTACAGCTGTAAAAGAAAGAGTAAATGAGCTTTGTCTGTTGCTCGATGTAACTTTATTCTTTAACTTTGAACATTAATGTGAATGAATATGATTGTTTAGTCATGAGCCCACCTTTTGTTCATTTCAGAAAGTTTGTTGTACGTACCTCACGATTCGCTTCGACAAACATAATATAACAAAATATATATTTTTTGTCATTTTTATCCAAAACCAAGCCAGCTTAGTAGTGAAATTTTAATAAAATAATATAAGCTTTACCGCTCAATCGAACATGCCATTATAGTGTTAAAGCATGGTGTAAAAGAGGCATAAAACTTTGTACAGGAACTGGTGGACATTTCTTTGAAAAGATTTCACAATCAAAATTCTAACCACAGAAATATTTTTTTGGTTTTTAAAAACTGTTAACAAACTTAGCACATTATTATTTTATTGTTATTTTTTCATGTGTTAGGTACTACCCATTATTTTCCCAATTTCCAATATTTTCCCAATATTTATTTTCCTTGAATATTCTCGTATCAAATTTAAAATTCCAAACAAACTTTTACTACAATTCTTATTTTTATTATCCTAATATTATTAACAAAAATACAATACGGTACCAAAAACTTAGTGTAATTTTTATTTTAATTAATTTTTTTATCGAATTCTTTCAAAAGATATAAAACCTTTACATTTTACTTCACTGTATACGTACACAACAAAATGTACCTTGAAAGAAAATCTTGATTTTACGTTTATACCTACTCGTACATAAATCTAAATAAATCGCTCTTACATCGTCGCTGAAAAAGTATATCAGATTTTCAGAATGGATTTTGTCTTGGATAGATAAAATCGTGGTGTCATGTCATGATCCGGTTCCCACACTCGTTACCGCAACGCTTGGCATTTGTCAAGTATTTTGATCCATTTTAACTAAGACTATTTAAGGACAAACAAGTAATTTATAAAATATCCAACGAAATGTCTTCTTTTCTTCGTCTCAGTTTTCCGAGACACACTAAAGTATAAGTGAAGTAGTCACCCATATCAGGATATGGCAGTTCCCTCATACTGATGCGGCGTCCTCTATGAATAAATATGAACCTTCATGAATTTTTCTTCAAGCAGAATATTATATAAAAGAATAACAGAAGATTGAGAAGTGATGCCTAAGCGTATTTATAAAATGCGCATATTTTACTCGTACCCTAGGTAAGTGTTCCCTTGCCTTGACTTATATTATATGACTGTAATAACACATTGACATCATTTTATTTTCATCAATATCACGTAAAGTATTCTCGTCCACGTACGTCATTAACAATAAAGTTTATTTTTATTAAGTTCTTTTTTAAATCTTAGTAGATATTTTGAACGAAAAATTTGTAGATCAGCGCGAGCAATTTAAAATGAGTTCTAATGAATAATCCTAATTATAAAAGATAAATAATTAATAGTCCTTACCGTGTATCTAATATCAACTTATCAAATTAATCAAATGAATACTAACATTGATAAAATAAACAATCATGATTTGTAAATTAGTGAATCCAGACAATTATGAGGCCCTCATAGAATTATGAGACCTAGCTTCACACAACATACAATTCTAATTCATATTATGTGTTGTGTAAAACAAAAGCTTCATTGAAATTAATTTATCGCTCTTCGTAGTTTGGTTATTATAGTAGACATAGTCCAAATTATATTTTAGGGTTCACTCGTGTTACGTCAAATTTTCTCGGAATGAACTACAAAAAAAAGATGAGATGTTCATACTCGTCGACTGTTTATAATTAATTAATTAATTTTGTTATTAATTTGTCTACTTTAATATATATATATATTTAGACAATACTTGACAGTTTTTATTTTACACATAAGCTTAGTGCTAAGAATCATTGATTCAAAGTACTCGTAATATAACCTCGGAGTCAACTTTCCAACAAGTTTGACCGAATAAACTACTAGATGGCGCAAAAGTAATGACCTTATGGTAGAACCATAACTTATTTACTAAAAAAAAATAAATATTACAAACTTTTTCTATTTATATAACTGAGCTATAAAATTTCACCCTATTGTTGTTGGGTGGTCTATGGTATTAAAAATTATTAAACTGTCTCCGATTTGTTTGTTGAAGATTGCCTTATTTTGGCATCAGCTGGCGCCACTTTCTATGAAATCGGGATGTCATAACTCGTTTGACTTCATAGTGTTCAAACGAAGCTAATAGTCTCCAACTAAGCTTCAGTTGACACGTGTGATCCACCATATTTGTAACGAGCTCAATTACGGCACACGTTCTGGGTCTTCTTGGACTTAGAAATGGCATTCGACCGCGTGTGGCTTGTTGGGTTGGTCTACAAATTTTTCGACTACAAAATTTTACTGCCATATAAATTAATAAAAATTACAAGTAGAATTCAAGATGGTTAGAGGTTTATCAAAGACATTTAAATAGACGTAATTAAATATTAGTCACAAAGTAATTAATAATAATATTATTATAGAGTAAAATAAGTTAATTCAGACTCGGTGCTTTGCTGTAATGGATATACTTGTATGACACTTACCAAATACTCGTATACACACTTAAGAACTTTTACAGAAAGTTTTAAATGTATAAACGTTACATGTACTAAATTTAAAGGTTTAATGCGTGATCGACCAGTAGAAATGAACAATATGATGTGTATGTACATGATATATTTGATTTCATTTTTGCGTTTGGAACTATCAAAACTTGATAACTTGCTCTCTATCTTCTCCTTATTAATCTACGCAATAGTCAGTTGACTCCATTAGTACTGAAATTACGTACGTTACAATAATTCACATAAATGCTATCACGTATATACTAGATCTTAACTCTACAACAATAACAGGACAAACGCTTGTACAGATTATTACTGAGCAGACGTCCTTCGTTACATAAACGTGCAATAATGTAATAGTAGATATCTTCAAGAACAACTCCGTAACAGGACAGCCGGGAATTCCATTTGCACAAACATGCTACAAATTCTTCAGTTCGTTAGTATGTCAATAGGGTATATTTCTGCCTCTCGTAATATTTATGCAATTACGCTTACACATTTATGACGTAGCTAGAGGAAAGAGGTTAGATATATCTTTTTTTTTACTTAAAATACGTTAACACCAGACAACGTTCCCATCAGATGGTTAGTGGTTATAAAAGTCTAAGATACTCAACGGACAAACATTGAATAGCCTATTAAGTCTTCTCTTGAATATACCCACATCCATTGTTCCCTATTACAAAAAAGATTAGTTAAAAAAAATTCTCGAGAAGTATAACTACATAAATATAAACCGATGATATATTTCAAAATGTTCTAACATTTTATAACAATGAAGTTGTACTTGGTTATTTAAGTATTGTTTAGCCTAATGGCTTCAATTTTGGGCTCCTTGTCTGGCTTTAATCCTGTACCTCTAACTTTAACATTATGTTCTTATTACACACCAATTGTAACTTGACTCGGTGAAAGAAAACTGAGGGAACGTACTTGATTGACAGTTTTCCATAATGTTTTTAAAGATGTGTGAATTCTGCCAATCTGCACTAGGTTCTATGGACTATGGTTTCATCAGTGCGACAGTTATGGATCATAATGGCGATAATTTAAGGTAAGCTAATTACTTATTATAAATTCTTTGCAATGTTCATTCCCAAATTTACAAAGAATGGTATTCGCCTCCCAAGTAGTTCATTTAAATATATGAATACATTTAGGCATTCCTTTAAAATTTTTACATGATATTCCCTATTTCAACCTCGAATAATAAAAAAGTTGAACTTGTGATGGTATTCTGATTAGCTAAGTAGATAAAAATTGAATAGCTAAGTTTCATTTTGATTTACAAAATTACCGCTCTTTCTTTCAACGCGCTTCAGGTCTGACACGTAATTAGCAAACAAACTTTTACCTCAAAACATGCCATCTAATCACAATAGAGCCAGTTACCTGGTGACTCGGTAGAGTTCTGCTGGCTCTATTGTGGTGCGCGATTCATCCTACAAGGTATTGTTAATAGACATCAATATGCTTCATCACCCTAATTTTGTACCAGAATTTTACAAACAATACAATTCGCTTTATCCCTATTTACATAAAAAAGCCTTAACACCGTTCATTTATTAAACAAACAATACAAATAAAATGTCAAATCCATTGTTTATTTTTCGATTTGACGTTAATATAGTCGCAGTGTGTTATATAACATAGCTCTAAATTGAGTGTAAAAGTTACAATGTTCTGTAAACATATTTACAAACAACTCTTGCGTCTTTATGTTATAAGAATACTGATTAAGTTTACAGACACCCCATAACGTAGGACAAACACAGTCCTAATAATTTTTGATCGGTACTATTTACTACTTACTACATATGTTTATGTAATATAATCCCGGCAAAAATAAACGTCGCGTAGTTTAAATTGATCGGTAGCCAAATAACCGTAACCGCTCTTAGACACTTCTTGAAAGTGGTTGTTTATAGTCAAGGGACGGAAGGTGGCGATTGCAAATCTAAATTCAATTTCGATAAATCAATAAAACTGTAATGAAATTCTCCGAACTTTCAGAATTTCGATATTTGTCTGGCTTACTACAGCGATACGAAATTCTAAGGGAAGTAGTTTTCACACATCGTCTCCAGGGAACTTGACCCAAATAAACATGTCTGAGAACATGCTTATCACAGTGAGTGGAGTGAACGAATAGGTACAATCTTATATGTTGTACGGCTTTCCTTTATGATATACAATAAAACCGTAACGATTAAAAAATCCGTACATTGTTTCAAAATAGTACTTGCTACATATTAGGTAAATATTACACTCAATCACTCTAAAACTAATAATGGACCAATTTTAATGAAAACCTACAAAGTTGAAATTCAAATTTAATAGAACATTTTTAAACAGTGGACTTATAGACTTTATATTCAATATAATTGGAACAGGAGAAAAGTATCGATGCATATTCTCTATGAAAATTTTACTTTAAAGCTGTAATGAGCATAAAATATAAAACATTATTAAGTGTGTATAGGTATTAAGTATTCCATGTACAGATTTTTTTATCGTCACTGCTTAAGTATATGTATAGATAAATTGCTATTCATAACAAAGAAATATGTATCATACTTGGGTAAAAAAAACTAATAATTTCCTGTTAAATATGTTTCCGATTGTTGTATAAAAAATATATAATCGTGTTTAAGACTTCTGAAAAAAATATATTTTGAGAATCATATTTTTTGCATAGAAAGCTTAATTTAGGTTAACTGGGAATCCGACCTATTAAATAATACATACCTTACACAGTAGCTCGATGGTGGTACAGCATTTATGTGATGACAGAGAAACGAGTCACTCACTTTTTATCAATCACTTCCATAAATAATAATAAATAAAAAATAACTACCTATAAATAATTCTTTCAATATATGCATCTGCCTATGACTATATTACATACATATACATTTTTTATTTTCACTATTTCAAATGAGTTGTGTTAAATAATATTGATAATTCAAATGTAAAATGTCGTAGGTAATAGCTAATTTATATATAAAAGTATCCATATCACTTCTGATTTCTCTTTCAAGATGTAACGAAGTCTTTCTCAGTGGGTGATAACGCCCCCTTGGGAGCGCTGGAGGCGATAGGGGCGGCGGTAAGGGCCCAAAAAAGTGGGGTGTTAAACCGTTTAGGGGGCGATCGCTGATTGGTAATTTCATCTGCTTAATATTCACTGAAATTAAAACCTACCTACTACATAATCGATTATTGTAGGTGTCGTAGAATAGCCGCTGAGCAATAGTTTTAAAATTATTTTGTTAAATAATGCGATTTGTGCAATCTTGTAAATCTGTTCGCTTAGATACAGTTGGTCCTGTGTCGCACCACCTTGGCACGTGCTGCATCTGGTCAAAGGCGCCGCCGCGACATCAAAGGTCGCCGCGTACACCTGCAGGAAAATTTGGCATTTCATTTATATTTAGCTATGTACTCATATTTCTGATTAAAATTCTATTTGTTAACTAACTTGTGTTTATTATTTTTTATTTTGTTACAACAACCAATAAAATAGTACTCTATTTTATTCATAGAACAGGAAAACATTTATTAAACAAACAGAAAAAATAATAAAATAAAAGCCAAATAATAACTCCGCCTGGGGGTGTACCAACAATATCTTAATGAACAGACTGTCAATCGGCTGGTTCATCAATACTTCTTACTTGCTCAGTACGATTGAGCATCGATGAGATAAACGAGTTTGTGCATAACTGTCTTATTCCTGACGGTGCGTGCTGTATTTCAATCCTATATTATAGTTCGTAATCATTAATCAAGTTCAACACTTTACTTACGTAGTTGGGAAATCAAAACGATGTCGGAAGCAAAAAAGAAGAGACAGCAATTCAGTGCGGAATATATTAAATACGGATTTATTGAAAATACCATATACCCGTCTTCGCCTTTGTGCCTTCTTTGTCTAAAAATATTTTCCAATGAAGCGATGAAGCCTTCAAGACTTCAAGATCGTTTGATTAAATGCATCCAGATAAAAAAGTCAAAAATGTAGCCTATTTTCAAGACCTAAAGAAGAAGCACAAAACTCAGCCAAGTGCATCGAAACTTTTTTCGCTTTGCTAAGCTAGACGATGACGGACTTCCAGCTACGTACAATATCTCTTTGTTAATCGCTCAAACAGACCAACCACATACCATAGATGAAGAGTTAATTTTTCCTGCAACAAAAGAAGTAATGAATACTGTGCTCCATAAACCGGCGGCAGATATAGGTTTGGGTGTAGATACACGAAGACAGTATTTTCGCTACTGTACAGAAAACATACATAACAACCGTACAGCGCGAAACAGGCGCGTAAGGACAGGAGATAACACCCAGACACAAGTTTACAGTGCAGAAATATCTGCTGGTCCACTCGACTTCCTGATAGCAAGGGACTGTAAAGCCCGCTTAACAGATCTTATTGACGCTAATTTATTGTATGAAGCCTTTAAGGCTACTTATTAAACTAAACTAGTTACGACCATAAAACCATACACGGAATTTAGCCTGTAACGAACAATATGCAAAATATAATTTTCAATATCGTGCATTAATAATGGACTTATAAGATTTGTTATATATTCGCATACCTCGCTCTCCCGTAATCTCGGCTTAGTGGCATAATATTGTTTGAATTAAACAACACCCTAACGGCAGTGTCTATATACGTTATTACAGCGTTGGTATTCAGATAACCTAATATTATCTTTTGTGCATAATAATGTAAAGAAAATAAAAATATTATTAATATTAAATAATAAAAACAGTGTAAAGTGTAGTAAAGCAGGGTTAGTTAGTCTTGTGGTTTGAACGTTGGTCTACCGCACAGATATCACGAGTTCGAATCTGGCACATGGCTACTATTGAATTTTTGAAATTATGCGGGTAGTACAAATTAATTATCACTTACTTAAAAGGAGAGAAACATCGTGAAGAAACCTGAATAACTGGGAGTTCACCATAATGTTCCCAAACGTGTGTGAACTTTGCTAATGCGACGGAAGCCCAGCAGTGGGACAATTATAGATTGTAATGATGATGATGAGAATAATTAAATAGCAGCCGATAAACCTCGTCGGAAGCTTTCAAAAGATATAAAACTTCGGACACTTAAGTTGGTACAGTAACCCCTTGACCGATCCACACTATTGCATATAACTATTTCATAAAAATACACTCTAATTGTCCCCGATTACAATGAAAGACCCTACAGTAAATTACGAATAATCTTGTAAGGGTCCTTTTTTATCGCATATCCTGGGTCTCTAAAAATTAAATTATGTCAACATTAAGGAAAAACGATACAAAATAGATGAAATTTACATCAGGTTTTACAAATACGCTTAACAATAAAAATTTCGTCAATTTGTATCAATAGAACATTTCAGCGTCACTTAATTAACACTTACGAGCTCGTAATGTTCAATTTCGTTATACTAATTACTCAGTGCTTTACATTTTGTGACAACACTTTATAGATACTTGTATTAAAACAAGTCACAAAACGAAAAAGCTTTTCCTTAAAAGTGGTATTACATTTGAAAGGTTTTTTTCTTTTTAAAATTACACTAGCATATTGCATCAAAAAGGCACAGACAGCGTTGTGTTACAGAATTATCCGGCGCCTTTTATTACAGACTTCCAAGACACTTCAAAATGTATCATCAATACATTCCATTACACGTACATTATAGACATATATCTACATAATAATAGCATTAAATATATTTATACCTACATACCATCAATTATACATACATAACATGTTAATACTCTCACTCTAGACATTTTTAATGAATTTTTACTTACCTCTTGGTGGGCAACATACAGATAATATTTCCGAAGTAAAGTCATAAACGTACACCTCCTCAAACTTTATCTAATGGGTTATATAGGTGCTGTAAAGCAGTATATCTTGAACAATTAACCAGTAAGAGAAAAAAAATACTTTTGTGCGGCAAAAAAGTAAAGTATGTGAATTAGGGATGTTTTGGAGCTCCGTAACAAAAATATATCCGGAATCTTAACAGAATCCGATAAGTAAGTTACGAGTAATTTCGGACAGGGGCAGAGTCTAAATAAAACACGTTATGCCAGGTATTCGTCGGCCGAGCTGAAATACAAGCCGCGTCGCGCTCATTTTTAGACAGATTTTATTATTAAATTGATAGGGCTATTTTTCATTTCTATGATCGTAATTCCAGATAATACATAAAAATAAAGTTAGTGTAACTTTGTAAATACATAATATATATTTCCGATTCCTTAATCATCTCATATCCGTAACCGAAATTATCCAAAACAATAGGATAATCCGAAATATTTTTTATCCACAACCGTAACTGGTAAAATATAATTCATATATCCGTATCCAGATCCGAAATTTCATATCCATAACATCCCTAATGTGATTGTACTAGCTTTGATAAGATCTAAACGTCTTATTACAGTGATTAAGTACGTTTCTAAACTTTTCCTGAATCTTTTTATTGTTTGATGTTGTATCATTCTTTAAAATAATTTTCTTCTTATTAAATTTTATTCTTATATAAAGGTAAGGTAAGGTTACGATAGTCATAAAGAGGCTAGGTGCCTCAGTCCAAAACGATTAACAAAAGCATACTGACTGTGATTCTAGGTCAATCAATAAGTTATAAGACAAAAAAAAGTATTCAAAATATCAGTAGTAATTAATCTTCTGTTTACATATACTACTCTTTCGTGTTCAACACAAAGTTCCATTCGTCTAAACAAACTATGAAAACACTTTTGCCAGACTCAATCCGACATACAAAAAGCCTACTTATTTGCCAACCACAATGTCTTGGTGCTAGAAAAAAACTTACTTTCCAAATACTTCTTTTTTCTTATAAGAATACAAAGAAATCACAGGGAGCTACGTTAAGGCTGTTGGGTGAATGTGTTAGGATTTCAACACCAAATTCCTCAATAAACGCCTTTGATCACATACGTCCGTACAGGACAAGGCGTTATCATGGTGCAGAAAAATTACGCGAAGCCTGGTCTTTTTCTTTCCTGCCGAACAGCTTGAAAAGCTTTGAGTAATGCTGCTATAGTTCAGAGATAACTGCCCTACAATTTTCCAGCATTGACGTCGACAAATGTCCGCACTACGAATATAACTAGCCACCATTTTTATGCCAACTGCGTTTTCTTTGTTGACGGTAACTGTCCTTCTCAGGACAAATTTATAGATCCATCTTTTATAACCTCTAATAATTTCTGTAACACGGATTGATGCCCTGTTTTCAAAGTGTAGACAGTCGATACGAGCCAGTTTTTTGCTTTTAGAAACTACCTCAACATTAACGTACGTATGGTTGGTAATGGTGCCTAGGATGATCTGGATGTCCGTGTATGTCATTTGTGGGTCTTGTCGCACCTACAGTTCAGTAATCCACGCATTATCTGCAGTTTTTGATGTTTACGATCCCTTTCAGCTTCTGTTGTCACCTTAAAGATTAATTTACCCCTTTTAAATTCAGCTAACTGTCTAAAAATTGCTGCCTAAAATGGAGCTGAGTCTCCTACAGCTGATTGTACCCTCTGTAAATTAAATTTTTCGGTTAAAGCAAATTTAAAATCGTAATATATCTTAGTGTGCAATTTTCGCAGTTAAACTCCATCATTTTTAATAAAAAGCTCGCTTAGCATTGCAAAAAATGATTACAACATTATCGTTTCTTAATAATTGAACAAAAGGATTATGTGCTATGTTCTTCAACAAATTAATTTGCTTCTAAAAAATATATCTCATATCTTATATCTCAAAACTTATTAAGTGATCTACATAGTTTCATTAGACTCTAATCAATATTCGCAGCTACATATTGAAACACCCCTGACTTGGTTTCTGATGGTCTTACTCAACGATAAAACCAAGCAAAACTTAGAAAGAAGCATTTGCAATGCATTTGCTATATTTATCAATATGGTCGAAAGAGGAAACAATTAATCAAGGAGGAATGTGGCACAATTTCGAGAGGCATGAGTTGCAAAACCAGATATTCAAATTTACTGAATAAATATGGATATACAATTCGGATTGGTTGTACACACTAATATCGTTTAATAATGTCAATGTATAGTATATAAAAGGTAGAAAGAAAAATAATTCAATGAACTGAAGTAAAATAATCGACTATTAAAAAAAAGAAAGCTATAAAATATACAATGAAGGCATTTAGTATTTAAAAGTATACTTCAAAGAACAAGGACTCCACTTCA
Source organism: Agathymus mariae mariae (assembly GCA_018251895.1). Classification (NCBI taxonomy): domain Eukaryota; kingdom Metazoa; phylum Arthropoda; class Insecta; order Lepidoptera; family Hesperiidae; genus Agathymus; species Agathymus mariae. The sequence goes on along the minus strand of DWPT01002890.1, from coordinate 3,100 downwards.
TTACAGTCACACATTGTGGGAACATGCGTTCAACTGAATGGTTGAATAAATGTGTGTGCGCCGAAGCAAGGTCATGGTTGCAACGGCAGTTTTGTTCAGTAATCGCAGTTGATGGCCGACCTTCACGAAATTCATCATGGAGAGAAACACGGCCTCGATCAATTTCTGTGTACCAACGCATTACGGTGCTCAAATGAGGTGTTATCTCCCAAAACCATTTTGAAGTCGAGCAGTGCAGTGTTGCGGAGTCAGTGAACTTTCAAAATCATAAAAATTCATCGCCCTAATATCTTTTCGCGTCAATTCCATTTTTGCTATGGATGACGAATTACAACTTGTGATAAAAAACAATTGACACGCGATTTCCCGCCAATTTTTTTTTTTATCAATGATTAAGTTTCTTTATTTTAAAAGAATATAACATTCCAAATTCAAAAATTCATGAGCTGCCAGGAGCGCAAAACTATCGGTGTGCCCTATGTAATATGTGATTCTATATAGATTTGCTTCATGTGTTATAAGTTACATCCTAATTGATTTACGGGATACTTTATCATAATTGATTTTGAAAGCAAAATAATCTAATATTGTTTATTAACTTAATATCTTGAATATCGTGAGTCAGGCGAAGACATTAGCGAAATTAGCAAAAGATATCGACCAACAACACAAACTTGTATTCGTTCTGAAACTTGCAAAACTTTGCCCATCAGCTTATTGGAATTTAATTTAGTATACCTAAGCTAACCTTTCAAACAGGTAGCCATTTTGCTGTGAATACTATTCAGTAAAATAAAAATAAAATAAAATAAGTAATTCACGAGCATGGAAGCCCCATAATTTTAAACAGCGTTACCGAAAGCATGTGTACTTAGAAACATACGGTCAAATTAAGCAAACACTTGACGCACGTTATTCAAGCCGTAAATTTGTAATTCTCATACTGACAGAATATTATACGAAAGTCCCCTCGCGACTAGCGAAATTTTAATCAATGAATTAAAAACTTGCTTTAACCCAAAACTAAAACATTGACATTGACACTGACTTAACAGATAACTGGCGAAAGTATACTATAAATACCATCCCACAATATATGTCAACAATCACATAAATATGTTCAGTGGTTTTAGTGTTGTACGTGGTCATACAGATAGACACATATACTAAAAAAAATGTTTAGACAGAGGCCTAACAAATTCTGCTTACATTAAAATTTCCAAAAACATTCCTTGTGTAGATTGGGCTTTGTTACAATTTTGTTATTAGTATAGAAAATAATTAAACAGAGGGCTAATTAAATACCCGAATGATTTCAACACCCAACAGCTTGTATGAAAAATAAACGATCGACTGAATCAAACAACTTCGGCAGTTAGATGGAATGGAAAAAATATTTATGTGCACATTAAGCCAGCGGTCTCGATTTATTATCTTTAGGATACACTTGACTACAAAGACACTTGGACTAACCATTAACCCATCCATAAATATGCACGAGAGCAACGTAATACTTTCGAGGGCTCTTCGATTCTGGACATTCATAAATTCCTATAATACGTTTTTACCTTCTTAAAATAAATCGACGACAAATAAGCAGACGTGCTTCCTGATGATAAATGGTCACTACCGTCCATAGACGTGCGTACACTAGGGATGTTAAGGAGCTTCGTAACCGTAATTGAAACTGTTGAATAACCGAATCCGATAAAAAAGTTTAAAATAATTTCGGATAGTGGTAAACTCTAAATCGACCGTCATGACAGGTATTCGCTGTCTGAGCCGAGCCACTTATTATTTAACTTTTAAGGATTTTGTTCTATGATGATAATACTGAATAACGACTATAAAGAAAGTCAAACTGTTACCTTGTAAATACATTATATATTTTTAAAGGTCCTTAATCATCTAACATCCGTAACCGAAGTTATCCGAAACAACCGGATAATCCGAAATAGTTTTATATCTGTAACCGTAACCGAAACCGATAGAATAATATTCATATATCCGTATCCATAATCAGATCCGAAATTTCACATCCATAACATCCCTACAGTAAACATTGAGGACAACACCGACGCTTACCGGTCAAGATGAAACGGAGGACCTTCTAATACTGGCTGTTTGATACTGAAGCTGAAAAACGTAAAAACGTTTTATTACATTAATATACACGGAATAATAATTATAGTCTATATTATAAAATTAATGTTACTAAATTATACGTCCTATTCCTTGCTCTATTTTTTGCAAAAATCAAAAAACTTATGACAAATATGTTGTTCTACCTCGTTAACATTTTTATGTGTTACATATTATTTAGGAAAAATATTGTCATATTGCATAATGTTATTAACATTAGAAAACAAAGTTTATAAATTAATTAAATAAAAATACTAATTTCTCAGTGGAATATATTCAAGGAGATGATGTGCGTTATGGTTACGTAGACCCTAAACTTATTGAAGTCTTGAAAATTCTAGCTATAAAACATTGTTCAACGCTTGGTGCTGATTTCACTTATGTACGTGCAGTAGAACCTACCACCTTTCCTAGGATGGCGAAAATGACAATTAGATAAAATAAAAAAAACAGCGAGGATAAATCGTTAATAATATCGGTAGGTACGTACCGCGGTCAATACGTATTAGCTATCCAAGCTGGACTCTGAAGCTAACCCCCTCGTAGTAGCCATATCAAAGTGCTAAGAACTCTCGGCAGGTGACAAGTTATCAAAACCAACAATTTCTGTACTGCTAGGTACACACACACAGCACGAGGACAGTGAGGACTTATAACAAAACACAAATCCTGACTACATTAACGGCAACATTTCCGCCGCAGTAGTGGATCTCAAGTTCTCCCATAAGATACTCGTAACATACACCGTGAGGGATAGAAGATCACTTTGAGGGCTGTCTCCAGGCCCTACGACGAAATTTAGTTTGGTAGGAGTTGCAGCAATCAAAAGATCTTTTGAATTTTTACTTCAATTGGAACAACAAAAATGATATCTCTAAATTGTGATTCCCAAAGTGGTCTATATCGACCCCTAGGGGTCTATGACAACCTGCAAGGGTTCTACGTCAGCGAAAAAAAA
>DWPT01002889.1:0-15337 GCA_018251895.1 Agathymus mariae mariae | reverse complement strand
ACCTATAAATATTGCATATGAAATACAAAGTTAAGAAGGACATGGTTGCTTTTTCTGCCTCTTTGTTGTTTCGTTTAGTTCAATTTATTTATTTATTTAGAATGCATACAATAATACATAGTAAATGTCAATAGTATACCAATCTGTATTAATAAATATCTATAGTATATACCTAAAGTTTTAATAAATTTGTACATATGTTGGACCAGAGGATGGGGAGTGCCAATGTCACAACAGCTATTGCCTTACCATAAATCTGCTTTGTGGTACTTGATGTTATTAGTTAAATTCAGTAAAATAGTATCATTTTATTTAAGGGATTACGAGTGTACCTCAAATAATTCATCCGTGCTATTTGAAAATACATAAAAAAATATGTTGGAAAATCATTTTGTAACGAAGGAACTTTTAAATTTTAAACATTTAAACTATAGCAGTTACTCAATTTTGTTATGTATAATTTATATCTATATTTTGATTACATTGATCACAGTTACGAGACTACGGTGGCAAGAAACTATTGACAGTTGACACTTGACAGACACTAATGATAGGTAAGCCTGTCAACTTGACGCCTAGTTTGTGTCACAATCTGACGTATTCTCAGTAATGTACCATATCACAGCATACGAAACTTTCACGCACTGAACTTAATACTGTTTTGTTCTGACCTAAGGAAACAACTAAATTCCACTTTTAGGAAAATATTAACCAATATTTTCTATTAAACATGCCGGTGTTTTTATCAGTCTGACCTCCCTTACTAAACGTAAAATTTTGAACTACGTTTATCAAACTACGCAACTCAATCCAATGGTTTTATTGGATTCCTTCAAATTAGATTTAAGTTATCGATGCTGGTCGATCTTCCTAAAATCTCTGATGTGCGTTCTTACCATCTGGTTATGTTTGACTAACGTTGGAGTTTCCACGGCTATTATCAATATAAAATCAGCTACAGGATGACATCAAGATTTATGCATAGCATAAAAATTATCATCACAACAGAACAGCAAGCAGCATGTCCCCTACTGCGGAAAGATATGCTGAAAACATTGTATAAAAACTATTTTCTCACCGTAAAAATAAGTTACACCCTACGAAGGTGAAGGGTAGCCCAATAATTCCATATCAGTACTTAAGGATGTTCAAAGTTGATTGCAGATGCGCCAAGATTAGGTCGTAATATATATATAATACTTGTTATAGTAATAAGTTATAGTAATGAGAATTAATGTTACTTACGATACAACTTAAAAAAACTTTTGTAACGATAAAACAATTATATTTATTGAAGCAATAATACAAACCATACACAAATTATTATTTTTGAATATGAATAATTACTATTTCTAATCTATTTTAAATCGTTATACTAATAAGAATTTTACAATCTATTTCTATTATCTACGTCATAGTTAAAATTAAACCCGAAATTTCCGATATCAGTGTTTGTTCACCGCCCAAAGCTGCGACGCTTCACTCTTTGACACTGCTCGGCCTGATATGGAGCTAAAGCTAACTACCATATACTTTGACCTTCCATTCTAGCCGCTGTTATATTCAATAAATAATTATATTGCTAAATCAACGTAAATATTAACATGTCAATATTCAGGGGTACGAAAAAACACACAGTCCAACACTAGTTAACAGTCACATTAACACGCTCGTTGATCGAAGGTTATTTACCTCTAGGAAAAAAATCATCTCCGTAAGCGACAACTGAATGAACGGATGGCCTTGCCTCGTATTTATACCGCTCTCCGGTTTCGAAAAAAAACCTGTACGCGTTTTTCGTTAAGAACTTTACATTAGGATAATTATTTTAAATCGGTGAATCAGGTAGCACAATCCGTAGATTCGATATTCGACAGTATGCACGAATCATAGGATATATTTATACAAATTTATTGCTTTCCGCCGAATTCTCGCGAACCTGCGCGAAAATATTATCCAGAAAAATGGCAAACATTACATTTAATTCCAAGCAACATCGGTCGCTAATTTTGTGGTTGTTATTGTGATTTCTAAGATAGGTTTTAATTTTTTTTATTAAAAAGTTTGTTTTGCTGTTCTTTACGGACTACGTACTGGAATTAAGAACTTGTGCTTCTTTATAAACAGCTTCATAGTGTGGTACGTGGTTAATACGGAAGACAAAGTTGTGGTCATTACCAAGCTTAAATAGTAATATGATTCAGCATTCCCTTAACGACTACCAGGCAACATAGAAACAAAAGCAAACATCATTAGACGCCACGCAGTAGTCAACAATAAAAAGATTTTTTGCGTGTGGAATGCGAGATGCAAGATTCGCAAATGTATGCATTGTTCTAGGCCCAACAAAAATAGCTAGTGGGATTGGAACAAGTTTTTCTTGTTCGATGGACAACGGCCCCTAACTACCAGGGCACGAGAAAGTGCTAGTGTTATCTCATACGGTCGAACCGCGGAAATAAGTATTCCGAGTTCTGCAACGTATCATTTGGCAAGCTGCGATGATATGAGTGCCATTCAGAGATTTATTACCCTAATAATGAATATTTCTAGTACGTATAATGTTAGGAGGGGAAATAATACGTCTCTATTTTTCAGGTAAAGAATAAAGTTCGCTGCTTAGAGAGTTTACAATAACAATTTCTGTGTAAATAAAATGAATGACTCCAAAATGTGAACTACAAATTACTCGACAAAAAGTTATAGGGAAATGAATGAATATTTGAACCTTCAACCGCAAAGGTTTAAAGTGATCTCTTTAACTAACGTTTACTTTAATGTTTTATTACACCTTAATAATAATAATAAATGCGTACTTTTTGTAATCAACCCTTAAAGGAAAAACTTACTATATTAATTGATTAAATATATTTAGGTTTGTTTAATTATTACCTGATACTAACCGCGATACCACGATAAAGCAACTTCGTCTGCGTTGTTTTTTTATATAAACGATGTACGTTATATACAGAGGAAATACCAAAAAGAAAACACATCACTGAACACTTAGTGCTTTTAATAATCGTTGTCTCTCATAACTTTATATTAAATTAAGATATGGCAATATTTATTTTAATATATTTTAATGTCAAGTTACCACTTGCAAGTAGATAAGTATGTCAAAAGTTTGGTCGTAAAATTATTTAATTTTAATGTTTTAACCCGTTTACTTCTGCGTCTAATTGGGTACCAGTAAAAAACTATAAAATAAATAAATAATTTAATTAAGTAATACATTGTTGTTATTATTAATAATCAACAATCTTTACCTCACTATTATAATATTTTCTTCTTGTGGTTACTTAAAAACTAGATGATAAAGAATTTTCAAACTTTACCATTTGAATCATGTTTAACATGCCAATAACATCATACATATTTATATGAAATGAAATCCTCTACCGCGAAGATGCAAATACACTTGTTGCTTCATTCAATGAATCGGGTTCCCACGTAAAATGCAACTATCACAAGGAGTTGGTTAAATTCACTACATCCCATCTGTAGCCCTTGTCAGAGCGCCCAGCTTTCCGGCACCGCTTCCCATTATTATTTTCAAACGCACGATTCTAAACTTTTTACTGTTGGAAATAAAGTTTATTTATCGTTTTTATTAGTCCAACAGGCGTGAATATGTTCTATGGAGACTTTATTCGCGTCAAGTCTCGTCACAAAGCGTCGACAACAACGCTAGCGAAGCTCCGAATGTATGCAAAGCTTATTATCATAAGCTTTAGGATTTGAACCGGGAAATGCGCTAACAATATTTTGCGCTGACCATCGCGACGCGACGCCAACAAGCTTACGTTCTTCAGACCTTATGTGGTGTCCATTACTTCACGCTGCAGAATAATAATATAAATTCCGATGTTGTCATTTCAAAACTTGTACCTGCTTCTCGTTTTAAGCGAAATAAATACAAATTATTAGCACCAAGAAATAAAAAATGAATAGATATGTTTCTGAATTTATTTCAGAGACGATATTTTCAACTGCAATTTCAGAGCCTGTATCTGTACTGTATTTATTATATTGCCAACAAACAGCTGAGTAAACCTGGATTTTCTTCGATGTTCACCTTCATTAGTTTTTACCAGCATATACAATTTTAGCAGTAAACTTATGCACAGTTCTAGATTTTTTTAACCAATAATAGTTCGAAAATCTTTATTTTATGTCCAATGAAACGGTCACGTAACTAAGGATAAACTAAGTTAACTGGCCCCCGTTTACAGAGTCTACAGTGTAATTGTATTTTATCACGAATTCAATTGAACTAAGCGACAAGTTCATAGTATAAGATCCTTGCTAATTTATATGTTTCAAATTACATCAAAAGTTTTTTTTTTTATTTCAATCATTATCGTTGGGCAGCAGTCGTAGAGTCTTATCGAAAGTCTTCGGGTGGTATAATAATGTTCTGGAATCCGCACTAGAGGAGTTTAAGTTTTTCACCAAAGACCCGATGATTATCTCAGCCAAATGAAAACACCATAGCGATCCAAAGACGCCGCGTAGTTACCATTCTGAATCACATGACAGATTGCAATTTTCCACATTTACGTTACATTAAACTCTTCTGCAGATCTTTACAAATGAATTAATATTACCCTAACTCGCATCGCTACTGCCTACTCTATCACGTCGCTGTAGTAGTGCGGATAATAAAAGTTATTAGCCAACCCAAATGGTTTAACAACTGCTTCCCTGTGAACGATACTATCGCTACAAACGTGTAAGCATGCTCACTACATCACAGAAGTTGTGACAATGACAATTTATTACTAGCTGTCAACTAACAACCAACTTAATAGTATGTATAACATTAAATCTATTATTGCGGTTTAATTGTAACGGGTGCTCATGATTTTTATATTTATATTTTATCCCTCCCGAGTTTTCCCGTGATCGTGATCCATATACTTGAGTCGAAACATCGGTATAAATACAAAATTGTGAGTACCATTAAACTGATATAACATCGCATAACTTGATTGCTTACTCACTCTCTCACTCATAAGTACTTTCAAACTCCTTATTAGTTTATCAAGATAGAGGTAACACAAAGGTATTTACTGCAACTATACTCCATATACATAGTAATAAACATCGACCCATTAAAGCTACCGTGAGTGTACGTCTCACGATGGAGCGATTTTCGTGCGGCCAGGAACGATTTCCCTATCCCATTTTTAAACATTTCATTACGTTCTGCACGCCTAGCAAGAAATTTTCAACCGTATGTCTGGATCATTAAGAGCTTGTTATATGTATTTACTCATGATTTCCTTATTGCACGCGCCTGGATAAATTCCCAGAGAACATTTTGTAGGAAAGGATCGTCTTTGTTGCGTTCACGCAATCCAATCGTATTGCCTGCGGTTATACAAGTCATTATATAGCGTGGTTCAAATGATATTCGACCTTAACACAATGTTGCAAAGATCAGACGATCCGTCTTCATGAAAATCTAAAGAAACGAGTTTGGTACAATAGTACCTGTTACAGAAAGTAATAGCTTAACAAGGAGCCTAGGATGAACTAAGACATTTTGTTATTACTGAACGTTTATCCGCAGGTGATGAGATAAACGTTACATTTAATTAACTTCATTTCATTCCCTGCATCCTTAATTCCATGCTACCTTTCCTGTTCGTGGTATACTCTGCTGACCAAAGGACGAAACAACGTTGTCTCCTCTTGTTGGAAAACTGGCTGTACATCATTCAGATTAAGCAGTGTTCGTGTATGATGTTAAGGTTCTGTACCTGCCTGGCTGCTTCCTTCTTCTAAAATGAACTTATGAAAAGTCTGAACGGCAGGTCTGTTTTAAAGGCGGTAAGCCTGTCATAAAGCGGGTTCACCTCCACTTTCTGGGCATGATATTTAAAAAGTGTATACATTGATGTACTCTGTATACAACCAATGTTTTTGGGGGCGGAGCCCCCACACCACTCCAATCTGGCGTCTCCTCTACATGTGTATTTCATCGTATGAGGAATGAAATTCTACTTGCGAAGTTTCAATATTCCGGTGTCCAATAGGGGGCACAGCTTCATCCAAGTTCATGACCACGCAACATTTGAGTAACATGGTTGACAATTGTTTGTTTTTTCTGTGCGGATAGCATAAATATTGACGTTTATCACAAACTTTGGAATATGCTTCTGCGATTCCTATCAAACACCATACTGATATGATTTTCACCACCAACGAACTAGAGGTTCGATATTCTTGTTACACGTGAAATGTATACTAAAAGGGTCGGATGAGGGCAAGGCGCGGGCGCAGCGTGGGAGTAGTGATTTACTTACGTACAATATACATTTAGCAGCAACTTAACTTGTATAGAAGGGCCATAGTCGCACCACTGGTCGCAAACTTGCTAACACTTATTCTGGTCTTACGAATATGAATACACATCGAAAATACTTTTTACCCCTTGTCCGGACTTTATTTTGTTGGCCTCGTTGCTTCGTCTATACCGCACCTCTCTCTTGTTCTCCGTACACAATAATTATATTCCTTATACTCTACAACTTATTTTCATTATATATAATATACTTTGCAAGGCATATCAAGTGCACATAAAACTATACACGATCTTTAAATTGTTGTAATTGACAAGTATTTATTGATTTCACAAAAATTATTGAAATTTTCACCTTTTAAGTTTACACTATTCATTAAATTGCATGTACCTACTCAATTTATGTTATTTAACAGAACATTGTTTATTGCAGTAAGTAGAAGATTATCATTTTAATATTTCAAAATTATATTTACAACCTTTTTAGACTTCAAACTAACAATGATTACAAAGAATTATTCTTTATTGACAGTTATGTGTTAAGATTACAACCTTTATAGAATTATAATTATACAACCTTTATAGATTTCAAACTATCAAAGGTTAGAGTACTGGAGTTGTATTCTTTGTATCTCTGTGATAACAATTCAAAGATCAAACGAGTTTTATGTTAATGTTTGCTTCGTGAAAAGTATGTCTTATCTGATTATTGGGACTTGAGATACAACACAGTTATTTGTAGAAATCACCATTGCCATCATAAGTCTATCGCGCTATGCAACGAGCGATAACTCATCTGAGTATTGAAAGAGGCTATTCGACCGTCGCTTGACCTTTACGAGCAATAAATCTCAGCTAATGTCATTGAATCATTACTCCTTCAACTATTTGCTTATCTACGGACTGTAATACTAATTTTGATTGCAAGATAATAAGCTTCAAAGAAGGTTTCAAACACCGAAACCAGAATAGTTTTACTAAATATAGAAGGTACTAAAATGGTATAGACACTCAATCAGCTGAACGTCTTTTAATCTACTTTGTAGTATTGGAAGTTAGTTTCCTAAAGCGTTTACAGTATATAGTACTAGCAGTGTTTCCATATTATATGATGAATGGAACCTATTTCACGCCAAAAACAGATGACACTATTTACGGTTTTAAGCCTCCAGACATGAATTGAACCTTCCAATATACTTCTTAAAGCCTAGACGCAGGAAAGGTAGCCTAAGAGCTGAGGGACAATCTGACGCTAAACGATCACCGTGCCCTTAAATTTTAAGAAGCTCCAGCCTATTTCAAGTCCAGGCCAACCTCCTCTACTGATGGTGGACTAAACTGCTGCGCTAGGTTCCCTCAAAACAGAACTCTTTACCACTCCGTTTAATCTCCACAATGCTTGTGCAGGATGGTATGGCTGTTTATCTTCCCGACCAGCAACCAGTAGTACATACGCTCGGCATGAGCCACACTGAGGATGTCAATGCCGAGAAAAAAGTAGACTCGTTCATAGATACTATACTCGAAAAAGATTAATAATACAAAGTTACTCCGCTGCAGCTATACAATTTACAATACTTTAGTTATGACTTTTCAAGATTAGTTATTATCTTGATAGATCTCCAACAGATTTTTCAGAAATACGCTCTCATTTTTCTTCGCAAAACATAATTCTACCTTTGCGAATTATACTCCCATCAGAAACAATGAATAATAATTTTAATTACATGCTTCATTTTTGTTTACACAGAATAAGTTGATGCTTGACAACGATCCCATTGATTGTCAATTGCTTCATAAATTCATCTCATTGAAAAGTCATTGCGCTAATTACGTTCAAATTAAATTTTACCAAACATAACGAACCGTGCACTACGCTATCGATTGTGTCAATATGCTCTTGTTATCGATCGATATCTATCGTTCGAGAAAGTATCGACACAGTCACGTTATCGCCACGGAGGTTGAGGTCGCATGTCAACGTCAGCGTTCATTTGTCGAGCTCGTGCCAAGTTGACGTTCCGAGCAAAGTTTTGTTCCACTTTGTTCCCGTACGTTTGGGACATTCGTCTGAAATATTAGTTTAAAGACGTTATCAGACGGTTTTTGGACTCATATTAAGCGGGCACTTCACAAATTTAATGTTTATCCTATGATTGTATTAATAACAACTTGATACCTTGTTAGCAATACTTCCATACTAAATATATTTAAATTTTCCCAAGGAAATATCTATTTTCTGGAAAAAATTGTTTCGTAAATATTAAAACACTCAAGCCTAGTAAATACAGCCTATTATCAAATTAATTAGTCCAGTGGTTGCCGCATGTTGAAATAATAAGACAGACAGAACAATAAAACACAAAGAAAGTGGTCCCAATATATTTTAACTTCCATGACTAAAACTTAATGCATGAAGTTGCCCTGCCCCCGCCCCCCATACTGATAATACGTAATATAAGATTATAATAAATCGTTAAAAAAATATTCCCATAATAAAAGAATAGCTCTTCGGTATATTTCATACTTCATTATTTTATAATGAGCATGAAAGTGGAATAAATCATTAAAAAAGCGAGAGCGCAATGGCGTCCGGTTGGTAATTAAAGGCGTAATTAACAAACTTATGAACGTGAGCAATTGGCAAACATCTGCACGTAGCTCCTAGGAATTGCTCACCTAAATTGCTGCTAGGAATTATTCAGCCGACGACAGTGGCATTCGAGATAAGCTTGCAAATTTGTTGGTAAATATGTACCTGTTTAAAATTTCTAAATAGCTAGCTGGTTAAATAAAATAATAAACCCAAAAAAAAAAAATACTACGGCAAGATACAATAGGAAGAAAACAATAATCTTACCACAGGAGACCAATATTCCGTACGCAATATCAATCGGCGTTGCTTTGAAAGCGCTTTTACCCGTATAAGCTACGCGATATAATACGTCTCAAAAAGCGTGCGGTTTCTTAAAATTGTAAAAGTGTATACATATTATATGATTTTTATTACCAATCAGTGGAATCACTCATAGCATGACGACATGTCTTAATGGTAGATTTATGATCGACCGGGTTAATGAACCTGAGGCGTTGTCCATAGTTATATTTAATAATAATAATAATGTTAGTTACAATATTTGAGATATATTGAGCGTTTTCGTGCTCCGGAGGACACGTTAAATCGTCTATCCCGGTCATCATTAACTCCCAATACTTGACTTGGCCGGTCTCGAAATCCGTACAGCAATAAGTATAAGATAAACTACACGATGGAGAAATTTGTGGCATCGCGGATTATGAGAAGAGACTAATGTAGACTAGAGCACTAATTAGTTGAAGCCTGATTGAACCCTTAGAAAAACTACCTCCTGTCTTTATATTTTATTTAAGGAAGATTAACTTAACACATGTGCTCACTCCACAACTAACGATTGAAGTTAACGCCTTACAGTTTCGAACTTGCTCTAACTTCTACATTAGGCTGAGTCAGTCAACAGAACGCGGGTCGGGATGAAGATTAGAGCAATACACAAAGCACGAGATCAAACTGAGGAAGTTTATGTAGCTCTTAACTCTTTTTGAAGCTTGCGGCTGATTTCAGACTTAACGAAATCTGTTATTGTTGGCAACTAGAAATTTTTTTTTATAAATACAGACAGAAGTAAATCTAGTTTCATAAACGTGTATAACACTAGTGCCCTACCCGACTTCATTTGGGTTGAATGATTATTTATCTCAGTAGATATACGGAGGTGTAATCCATACTAATCTCTACATAGCATAAAACAAAGACAATATCATTATGACTCTAGCTAACTTACATACACGATATAGCCTAGTACATCCGGAATAATACAGCTTTCAAACACTAAAATAATGTTTCAAATAGTAGTTCAGGAGATTACCCTCCGTATACACACAAACTATATATAAATAAGTAGGTATAGATCTAGTGATGTGACACGCGTAGCATATTTAATGTATTATTAATGTTTTTTTTTTTTAGAAAACTGCTACATATTTAATGATGTTGCGATTGATATATTAAATAATATGAGATTTTTCAAGAATTAGATCAGATCTGACAGTCGAACATCCTTCCGGTCACATTTCGCACACCTCGCTGATCTGCAGTAATTGATTTTCAAAAATTATGATGACGTATTACACATTTGCAAAGAATATTTTTCTGAACTACGTGCCGTTAAAAATTCTATAACAAACATTGTCTAAATAATTTACATATTTATAACTTATGTTCCAAGTTACAAACTGTTTTATCTGTAAACAAAGTCAAAGATTGCACTGGACTACCATGAGTCGACATCTGTAGCTTTGCGAAATGTGGAAAAAACTCCTTCAACATTCACCCATTTTAAATTAACGTTTTATTACAAATCATATTCTGTAAATTGTACGTACATGCAATTTTTTTACCATCGGATTTTTCAATTAAACCACTTGAGCGGCTCCACGCCGGCCAACACAGCAATATTTGTTCGTTTGAACACAAGCTAAAATGATTGTTTCGCGTTGACTTCACTTTCAAAAATGGTAACATGTTTCATCCGACGCTCCAGGAATTTTTCTCACTGCTTCTCTTCTACTTTATTTTGTTTTAATTGAGTTCAGTTCAATCTGCAACAGGGTTAATAGTTCAAAACTACTTTTGATGATATTGACATATATTATAAAAACTTCATTGAAGACGGATTTGAATACAGGCATGTTATATATGCTTTCATAACATTCTAAAGCAGACTTCTGCGGCAATTATAGCAGCCTCTATTATGTGAACCCTTCAAGAATACTTTAGAAGGCATGATGATAAAAGGTCATTTATATTTCAAAGATACAACATAAAAGCGACGCGTTAAAGTACAGCTTATAATTAAAGGATACCATAGTATAGATGAGTATATTAATGACAAGGACGCCTGGAATTAATTGTGTCGAACCCGGTTCCGCGCAGGTTTGACCTTTTGTAATCACCGTGTGTTGTTTAAAAAGATGTAATGAGGAGCTTCTTTCGCCGTTTTTTCTCCTCAATAAGAAAGCACCTTTTCGAAACGGTATTAAAAGCAAAAATTGCCGTGCATAAGTGTATTTACAGAATATCTATATGATTAAATAATTTTGAATTTGATTTTAAAACATGCATTATAAGTATTCCTTAACTTACAAATTACTTATTATATGAGTTAATTTAAAATAAGAAAACTACACAATCTCCTGAATAAGGATATGCCAACCTTTAAATATTTTTATTTGATAAGCAAACAAATAAATAAATTAGATATTTTGTTGAATTTGTTGAAAGATTTATACCACAAACAATATTTTTATCTTCCATTTATGTACTCTAACTTTAGCACCAGTATAAATGCATTGAAACTAAATATTTCCTTACTTGAATATAATTTATAACCTTGACCAATAATGTCGCTTTCGCTGCGATTAGTGAACCCTTTTATATTGCCAACGTTACAGAGTTTCACTAGTCAAACTAGAGCAAGTAATGTCGCATCTGTGAAAGTTATAATGTTGACATTTACGTACGCTCGCGTGAAACAATTACATCAGCACAATTCGAAATTAAGCTCTTAATTGTACTGTCAGACGTTTTATTCCTCTGTTGATAACGTCATAAACAAATACGGTTATACGTCAAATGTAACTGTTGTCTTAACTGTTTTGTTTTGTAGTATTTTCTAAGGTTTAATTCTGAAATTTAATGTCCTAACATTCCCATTTTAAATGATCAATGTAAAGGCCCGAAGTGGAATGTTTTGCTCGAGTTATATAATTTTTTAAACCTATCATTTAGACCTATAATTATTATTTATATATACATTATATATAATATATTATAGTTTAGACCTATCATAGGTTTCCATGCGTTGCATATGCCATGGGAATCGATTCCCGAGGCCGACAAAGGTAAATAAATGTTTCCTATTGTAAGATCTGCAAAACCACAGACATCACCGACAACTTGACGAAAGCAAGTTCAGCTTTATCGGTGGGTTTGTGCGGCTTTGTGGGCTGTAATCAAAACATTTTAAAAACATTTCACGGTGGTTTCTAGAATGGCTGTTGCTAGCCAGGCGGGTAAAGAACGCTACTATATAGAATATACTATACTTATAAATTCTATACTTATGACACTAGTACTAACGGAATTATACTCGATAGTGCAGAGTTCCATCGATCATATAACAGGAGAGACCTGGTACCATTGCGTTATCAACAGGATGCACAATATGTAAGTTGGTTAGTACTCAAAACAATGGAAATCCTCACATCATAATAAATGATAATAATAAATAACCCAGAAAAATCCAAATATTATCATTAGAGTGAACTATAATGAATTTTAATTGAAAATGTAATCAAAAGAAACAGTAAAAACATAATTTGTTATTGATTGAAACAAAAATGCATCTTAGGAACGTTTTGTAATATCACTACCAAAATATGACGTAACTGTAACAATCATCAAGGTCCAAAACTGTTATTTAGGTGATGAATTAAAATAATATACTAATTCAGTTATAAAATCGTAAACAAAAAACGCAGGTATACGACACGCGTCCATTATTTCATCGGAACCCAAACTGTCAGAGCAAGGATATTTATTTGACAGAAGGTAAAATGGATTATCGAGGGTCGAGTTTTTGTTAGTCTGCTTATTTGCATGGCAGGGTACCCTGGATCACTATTACCGGATTAATCACACTAAACAACCGACGGGCATGACTGAAATCCATTCGTGACGCGAATGCAATTCGAATCGTTAGTAACGGGTCTACTTCGCTTAAAATAACCTGATAAAAACTATGCTATTTGGTGTGGCTTTAGTTCTTGGGTAACAATAACTCTGAAGTTGTTGCTTAAAATACTTTTTGAAATTTCAGAAGTTGACAGTCAACGATCACCTTGCAAAATTGTAAGCGGTAAATATAATTTCAATCAAATATGCGATTATTTGTTACAAAATGACATTTCTTTACGTGCAATGCGAATACATTTCATCATTCCAAATAACTATTTACAGTTTTGTCTATTGTATATTGCAGCTGTCATTAGACTAGATATAATATAATTACATTACTCTGAGACATCAATAAACGTGAAATATTTTCTACGATCAATTCATCTAAATGGAAAGTATTATCATCGATCAAAATATAGTATACAGCCCGCTCAAATTCCAAAAGTCATGATAGTTCCTTCTTCGATGTTATCTATTGTTTATTTATAAGCCGTGGGCAATATTTTACTTTTGGGGCCGTTCATCAATAGATACATGACAATTAAGGATCAAGTCGTGCTATGATCGTGATCGTTCGACGCTTTCACTCTTTGTTTGGGAGATGATTTATCAGTAAGGTAGATGCTCTAGTAGGTTGTATATTGTAAAACATGTGTAGAGTTGGACAATAGTGCACCACCACCATACTAATATATATATTTTTTTATATAAATGGAAACGTCAACGTGGTATGATAACCGCAAGGGTCACCAATATCATATACATATAGCTTATCATTTGCGCAATCACATGTACAACAATAATAATAATAATATACAATTTTTTATCAAAATCGGTCAAAATATTTTAAGTCGTAAAGGTAGATGGACAAAAGTTTGGAAAATTGTAGAAATTGGGTTTAATGTAAAACAATTACCAGCTATCATTCAAAGGCGTGACTATTTAGCATCCTATCATCGGTACTACGGTCATAATCGTGAGCTTTCACTCTCGGTTCTACACGCCCTCTGATGGATTTGGTGTCGTTACATAATTACTGTTTTGACATACCGGAGCAGAATTGAAAGTAATACCGCGACTAATGAATTCTTTGATGAAATTCACTGTCATTGTAATTTTAATAGATGAATCAACTTGCTGATCCACTTCACTAGACTTATTTGCTACAGGCGCCTGGATTGGAATATTAATAAGTTAATTTATTGGAGCTTCTCAGTGACATTCACATAACAGGCATCAGCATGGTCTATTATAAGTTGGGCTACGTACATTTTAGTTTTGGAGGCCAAATTACTATAATAATAAATAATAAACGTTTACACACTCACACCCCGCACTAGGATTCCCCGTGTTGCGGGTGGCATGGACATACACAAATATGACAACACGAACACCCATCACCCGAAAACAAACATTCATCTGTTACATAAATCTTTGCCCCTGCCGGGAATCGAACCCGGCACCCCTCGCTCAGCAGGCATAACACTACCAACTGGGCTATGGGGTCGTCAAATATTGCTCCTAAGTTCTTAGCTTTATCAGTGTAAATTATAGGAATAATCATCATAGCAAACTTAATAGTTAGGGTACATTTAATTGACTACATTAGTATTAGTCTTAATTAATATCTGTGATTTAGCAGAATTTACTGTGAGTCCAAAAGATCTGGAGCACTTGATGACACATATCAAATCGGAGTTCATTGCTTCAATTGTAATTGTAAGTTTAAAGATATAAATTAGGTGACATTAATTATGAAAACAGAAAATAATAAAGAAGATCAACAATTGATTCTATATTATATTCAATTAATATACTCAGCCCAATAGAATACAAAAATATAAAGGTCTGAAACATAACTATAGTACTTCTTTGAATTTTTTACATAATACAAATAATATGAAACAAATAATCTTTCTCTGTCTGTGTAATGCATAACTTATACATTTTTAGCTTAAAAAAAGGACCATCTTATATTTTGTAATTTTGGTGACACACAAGACATAGCAATATAGAACTGTTATCCTTGCCAACAGATGTAAATGAATTTGTGCCTTTGAATTGTTTGCTACTGCTTGCAAAACCTATTTTGTACTGAGACTGCGGATTGCCATTTTTACTTCCTTGTATAGGCTCTGGAACGTAAGTACGACTAAATAGAAATAATTTAAAAAGCTCTTAATTTGGAATATCACTAAGGCTACTGAGATGTTCCACTCACATGATTAAATTATTGTAGTCCATCTTCGAGG
>DWPT01002888.1:0-15339 GCA_018251895.1 Agathymus mariae mariae | reverse complement strand
TCTCCCCCCCCCCGCCGCGATTGTTAAGAAACACAGTTGGTATCTCCCCCCCCCCCCCCCCCCTCCCCTGTTAAGTACGGCATTCCATTGTTTCTTAACCAACAGTTTTTATCACTGTTAACAATTATAGTATTTAAGGCGTTACCCAAATGTGACAAGGAGGTTACGTATACAGTAAGTCAGGGCTAATATAGAGTGACCCTTACAATCGGTCATTAGTGGATGAAAGTTGGTGAAGTGAAATACAGATAAAAGAATCGATTCACATAATTATGTATAACATCAAAGTAACAAAATTAAGTTTTTTTTTATAAACACGTGAAATTTATTAAGCAATTATCAATCACTTATACACAACCAACGACGAAAATAGAACTCGAAGACTATTTGTTAGTCGCAGCAGACTCCCAGAAGTATTACGGGCGAGGTCCAGTTGAATAAGAAGAATGAATAAACATACAGATTGTTACAAGCCGTGTTTGTTATTAATTTGTATCAGGGTGTAATAAAACACGTACTTCTCTCAAATGGTTTTGAGATTAGGAGACAGGGTTCATCATATTAACACTACTTGTTCAATTTTTTTAAATAGTCTGCTTCATGGTCTACAAAGTTCCATTCGTCTAAACCAAGTTAGAAACACTTTTGCCAGTCTTGATCGGACTGGTCAAAGATCGCTACTACGTAGGCAGCCACGGGTTCTTCAGCGCTCGGAAACACTCTTCTTTAATTTTGTTGTTAGGGTTTGACATCAGATTCCTCAGTAAACGCCTTTTTTGGAAGGGACGTATGTAACAAGGCGTTATGGTCATGCAGCCTGATTACCCGAAGCACGGCATTAGGTCTTCTCTCCTCGTCAGCTTGATAAGCTTTAGACAATGTTACTGTACACGTACCGGTCACAGTTAACTGACCAGTTTCCTCGCAGTAACTTCGACATGGGTCCACAAAAAAAAAACATCAGACACCATTTTTGCCAACATTGCGAAGATTTGTTCTATCAGTAACTGTCCTCCTGAAAAGACTAATACTAATGATTGACTTTTATTTTACGAATCATATTGATGTATCCATGTTCGTCATTATCTTGTGACAATTTCTGAAACACTTCACGGTACCAATGCACACGAGGGCAAACGAGGAATCCAATGACAATAAAACTACCTCGCTTCAAGTTGTCGACGGAGGTCGACATAAACGCTCCCCGAACAAATGTCCAGGACGTTCTCGATGTCGGTGCACATAGTTTGGGGGTTCGCGGTTAAGCTCTATCGTTTTAAACAAAAGCGCTGGAAGCGCTGCAGTAAAATCATAAAAACATTGTTTTTTTTTAATGCAGCACATGGTCTATTGAGTTTTATTATCGAATAAATTTGCTTTTTAAAAACAAGAAATTCAAGTGAGTTCCAATTTTTAAATTTCGAGCATCTCAAAATTGATTCACTGACTTACGTAGATACCGCAAACCCTTTCATACTAGCGTATCTGACATTGGTGCCTAGCTCGAACTTGTCAGGTGTCAGTAAAAACTTAGTGATAATATTAAACTGTACAATAATTATTTGTATGAACTCATCAAGGGTTCTAAAAACCTTACGTCATTGTTGGTATGAAAGAAATAACACTCGATTTTTGATTATTTTCATACGATTAACTGAAATATCGGGCATCACCTACTCCACGTGTGTGCTTAGAACCAATTTGAAACAAATGCAATCTCAACGGCTGGTTTGAATAGTGCGCTTAGGGCTCGCGTCGCGCGATTTCTCCTGCCGGAGTACGGGAGGGGAGTGACGGGAGTGACACGGATGTGTGTTGGTAGCTAGCAGGCACTCATGCGTGACGGGGTGACTAACCGTGGCGGGGTGGCAGGCGAGGGCGGTGCCGCGCGCACGCCGGTCAAGACCTTCCAGGCGTACTTGCCACCAGCGCACCGCACCTACAGCTGCATCCACTGCCGCGCGCACCTGGCCAGCCATGACGAGCTTATATCCAAGGTAAGTGACACAATGGCATGATAGTACACTCGTACACATATAAAGCCAGAAGAATAAAGCACACACATACGCACACATAAAGTTAACGACGCCAGGTTGTGTGGGATTATTTCGCACTAAATTACCTTTCCCAAAACTACGTAAAAGACAGATCTCGGACAGAACTCAACCGGAGTTCTCTCAAAGCGATGTCCCTGGAGGGCTCTGCCAGGGAGGAACTAACTGCCCCATGCCGCATTATCTTAACAACGGCACGCGGCCACACATTCCGTCGTCCTTCTCAGGGTTAGCCGTTTAGCTAGACTAGCCGGACGGTTCGGACTCCCATCGCACGAAACCTCGGAAGTCCCCTCTTTGGGTCACAGCACACATATCAACTCGGAAAGGGATCGTCACCGAATCAACTCGAGTCACACCGCGGTTAATGAGTTGTCCCGAGGCGAGGCGATTATGATACGATTCCGATTAGTGTACGTTGCAAAGGGGAGTTTCATACAAATAACACTGGACGACTCGAGTTGATACAGTGACAGTCCGATGACTCTTAGTCGCCTCTTACGACTGGAAGGGGAATACCGTGGCTCGTATTGTGATCCCGAGCGAGATTGACAATGATAGACCACCTACAGACCAAAACACCCACAGCAAAAGAGAAACCCGGAGATAAAAAGCAAATCACATAAAAATAAATATATCCTGTGTAAGAGAAAGAGAGCATATAAATATATCTTGAAATACATATTGGACAAAGAAACAGACAAAAAACCTGTAGAAATACAACTAAAGATATACTAACATAAAACAGAGCACTACTCACACACTAAACAAGAGACACTTTTACATATGATAGCGGACCCGACAGACATTGTCCTGGACACACACGTCTTTAATTCGAAAATTTCCACTTTTCGAATTTTTTTTTACAGTGGACCGAATTGTGAATGTGTGTCTAAACCATTCTCAAAACCCCTTGAACACACAAAAAATTTCATCAAAATCGGTCCAGTCGTTTAAGAGAAGTTCAGTGACATACACACGCACACAAGAAATATATATATAAAGATAAGGCATTTCATAGAGAATGACGAGAAAACAGATTTACATGCGAATGATGCGAACTTATATACGCAATGACAGTTAAAAGAGAAAATTTGTGTTGATGCTATTTCAGTGGAAAAATACGTTACACTGGATATACTTCTACAATAATTAAGTAGGTATTTCATTGCAAATTTAATTGTTCGCTTCATTCATATTGTGATCTATTCGAATACTCGAAACTTTTAATTCACCTCTACACGACTGATGTTTCTATTTAATTGGTTTTCTTGTGCAAAGTAAATTGTTAACTGAGCCGAAGTTCTTTTTTATGGTAATAGCCGACAAACGAACAGACGACCCACCTGACGGTAAGTGATCATGCCCATCACCCATGGACATAAGCAAGACCAAGCAAAAAAAAAAACATGCGTTGTCGGCCAGGAAATAAGAAGGTGAAAAAGAAGGTACTGGCTCTCAAGCCCCCAGTCGGAACACGACGAGTCGTTTGAAGGCTGACTCAAGCAGGAGGGTGGTAGCTAGCCATGCAAGGTTCCCGAAAAAATAATACTACCAATAATAATATTAACCACTTAATATAATATTGATAATATAATCTTTACGCAAAGCCCTACCACCAAGCAGGCTGACTTCTGTCGCCTCTTACAACGCCCTGTTCTGCCAGCGTGGGATTGGGCGCCCCAATACGGCCAACATAGATGAAACATTCGGGTTCAGCAGCACTTTTGTAGATGTTTGGTGTTCCGATATGTCCATCGGCGACGATAAACACTAACCGTCAGTTGCCAGGTCCGCCATTTGTTGTAATTTATTACCATACAAAACTAACTTACAGGATTTTTGGAACGATCAATAAGTAATAAAAAAATAAGTATATTCTCACATTTAAATCTGATAACAAATTTAGAGAAATTGTCAGTAAACATCAGTATTTGATCTGGTTACCCTACATGGTTAGCCGTTGATGATGTAGTGACGTATTCAGTTTTCTGTCAGCAAAATGCCACTGTCACAGCGAGACCTATGTAAATTTATTCTTCGAAATGCTCAAAGACAATTTTGTTTTTCAGTCGTTCCAAGGCAGTCAGGGGCGCGCATATCTCTTCAATTCAGTGTGAGTATAATATCTTTTTTTTTGTATAATATCATGAACGGCGCCATTCTATTATAACTAATCCGGTGGGTCGTTATCGTTAGGTATAAGTATTAGGTGGCATAACAACTTTAGAAACTAGGGTTTTTCCAGTGGAACCGTTAGTAAGCCTGTATTTCGATTAGTATAAACATTTATCGTAGTACTACCTGATCAGTTATCGAAAGCCAGTAAATAAAATTATTTTCTTGTGACAGTTTTATAGTTGAAAAAAATGCCCTTAATAGTTTAAACACGTAATAGGATTACGGATTACTCCTTGGCCAGCTATTGGCAGAGGAGTGAGATACAAACTCTCTTGAGACCTCTCTATTTCTCTCCTTCGAGAGGTTTTACGTGCTACAAAGAGGTAAAGATGAAACAAAAATATTTGCTAAGTTCAAATACGCTTCCATCATTAACGAATTAGAAAAGTCAAAACAAAATGAACATTCACAACACGTGTTACTTCTCGGTGTATCCGCTGTAACGTCCGCCATCCGCCATCATGCATATTTCATGTCCGTAACTTTTGCTTAGCAGCAGACCTTGACAATTTCAACATTTTATTACATCGACATCGATTAAATAGAATTTAATTCAGAAAAATCAGATATAACATCAGATCTGTGTAAAAAAAATTTTGGGGTATGACGTCTCTTCAACAACTTTTTAATTCTAAATTCTTTCTTTGTTTATGAATTACGTGACACTACTGAATCTATTTTGACTCGATTTTAACTGCTTAAAATCGACTTTTATTACATGTTATATCCAGATCGATTTAGATAGGACCGGAATTAGAGCTTTAACATCACGGTATCTCACTCTCGCGACAAACATGGTTACTGGATTACGGTGAACGAGCTCACTGACAAAATCTTATCTAAATATACATAATATGAAACTCGTGTTCTTGTTAAGTATAGATTTGTATAGCATAACAATCTGTTAACGAGTGTGGACGGTCGGCCCGTTGTGGATATTAAAAATGCAGACCACGTGCTCGTCCGCGCGACAATCGACTTGTTTGTCATTGATGCGATATGAGCTATGACACGTATGATTGATCGGGAACCGTATATGATTGAACTTGTAGCGTTTAAAGGACTGCTTTGTATGATATACTGTCGGTGTCTGAAAGGCTAATTAAAACCTTGTTCAACTAAAACGTATGTTAATTTGACACCTCTGTCAAATCTACTCAGATTTCTTGAACAGAACTGAACTAGAGATTTTTTTTTATATTGTTTATTCATTTTGATTTGATATGAAGATGTTTCTTAAATAAAGGCCACACTGTTTGAATTATTCAATATTACATTCAAAAGTATCAAATGTGCCATCTGTCGTTTTTTAAAGTTGCGCTTTAACTAATAATACAAATGTTTGGGGCCGAATCGATACGTGGAAAATCTGTTGGAAATTTTAATTTGACTTTGTAATCGATGTAGAGGTTATAGGTAGGTTTGTTTTGGGTGTAAAGAGGCCGAGCTAACGTACGTGGTGCTCCATACTGAACAATGGACAAGACTATGGCGCCAGGGTCCCCCATGTTGGAGGTCACCGGGCTGTTTACTATAGATATCCGATACTAGCTGGGAGTGGAGATATCAAAGAGAGAGATTCCTCCTCCGAAAATTCCAGGTGTAGAAAATGCGTATTCTTTCGTTTTCGAAATTTTGAAATCCTAAATATAAGTGGAGACACGCTTGGCGGGATTCCTTCTTTCTGTGTAATCTAAAAAAGCCTAACCGAACCTACCTCAACCAAAAGGTTAGTAACCTTGTGTCGTTTTTAAAGAAAACGGAAGAACATATTCTGGAGACTACGAGAGAAACGGAATGACGTTTGATTACATAACTACAAGATTGACATTTAGCATTGACAGATGCAAACAAAATGGCCGTTAAAGAAACTTTTGCGTTCCATTTCACGCGTATTATACTTTTTTTGACAGATAACTACATAATTTACTGAAATTATGTTCCCATTTTAAGCAGATTTTTTAGGAACTTATTTTTATCGTAAATAAAACAAGACGCATTTTCTAGAATTATAAATAATCTAAAAGGTTCAAGTTCAAAGTGAACCCCAACAAGGTCCCTGAACTCAAAATTATCATTAAAGTCAAGTACCGGATATCTGTAGCCAAACCCCAACGGCACTTGCATGAATGTAGGGTACTTTACCCGCCTAGCTAGCCAAAATCCTTCTAAATTCGGCCGTCAAATGTTACATACGTGTTTCGATCGTCATGTTGGAGAACCAGTCAGTCGAATGTGGATCTCCGTTTTCTTTTCGGCCGACATCACGTCCGCGATGCCTTCCGTGTCACAAATGACCATGGGCGACGGTGACTACTCACTATCAAGTGGCTTGTCCGCTCTTTTGTCAACTAGATACATAAAAAAATATAGCGGTCAAATCAATCAACTTACCACGTACCACATTAAAACCACTGAACAGATTTGGACGGTACTTAGCATATCTGTTATTTATATTATAGGTATATATAATCCAGGATACTTTCCATTGCGATAAGTTGTTTCCGAAGAATAGGCAATAAATGTTAACATGGATTACAACTCAAATCTGTCTCGTTGTACTTGCCAATCTTAACGTAGTGAAGTACTTCCTTTGTAGTTGTGTTAATTAGTATTATCTTATAGTGTATCGCTTGTGGATTCCAGCGTGAACGTGGGGTGCGGGCCGGCAGAGGAACGAGTGTTGCTGACCGGACTGCACGCCGTCGCCGATATCTACTGCGAGTGCTGCAAGACCATGCTCGGATGGAAATATGTTAGTTAAATGTTTACAATTATGAACGCACTGTGGTCAGCCTCCCTGTTTCCTATAAATGCATTTTGTACAGTATGCACAAGAGTGGCACAGTCCAACTCCCTCATCGTCTTTCCATCATCTGACCTGATGTACGGCGGGTATCTTTTTGTTGTGAACATCCCTCCCGGTGCGAACAACGCGAAGACTATTAGGTATAGCGTGCCCAAGTCGGTGCACCAGTTCCGCTTTGGAGGTGGGAGATATCTTCTTAACAAGACTTAATAGACTTTCACTGTGTTGATACGCTTGAAATTGTAAGGTACATCGCCACTATCCATGAGCTTCGATTAATATCAAGCATTAATTTATAATAAATAAAATTATTATAAATGTATCGGCTCGGATTCGGTTACGGTTTAATATATATTTTTATTTCGGATATCCGATAGTTTCGGTTATGGTTACGGAGCTCCATAACATTCCTGGTTATTTTAGATGATTCAAAAGGTGTTTGAACCCAGCGCGGGATAATGATGAGTTGCAACGGCCTCTTAACTCCTGAGGTCGTCTTTAGGTTTTTGATGATTTTGAATAAATATCAAGGTATCGATCACATGTATATATATCACAGGGCAGACCTAACATATAGTAATCTAGATCCAGTATTTTCAAAACAATTATAACATGTTACTTTACTAGATAAACCAGAACTAACTAGGGTGTTACGCAAATTGGATCTCGGACGTTTTGATCTAGTCAAGTTATGTTCTAAATGTGATGCAGACAAATCGTTATTTTAAACGAATCCCTTTCTGTTCCAGGAGCACGCGTTCGAATCAAGTCAGAAATACAAGGAGGGCAAGTTTATAATAGAACTGGCTCATATGGTGAAGGAGAACGGTTGGGACTAGCCGCCGGCGACCGTCAGAGATGGCGGGCGCGTCGGTGAAGTTCGTTAGCTATCCGTCAATTAAGCAAACCGCTGAACGCGACTGTCGCGGCATGTTCGCCAGCGACTGACGCACGATGAAACCTCGACGCCGCTTGGAACCGTCGTGATGAAGCATCAGGCGGGTTCCTCACTCGCCTCCCGTTAAGAACCGCGATGAATCGACCGGCTCCAAACAGAGATTATTTTTGTCAAACTAATGAATTGTTATTGGAATCGGCGCCGGCCGATTCAGCCGGCGGTCATCGGCTCACTGTAGCCGCTCCGACGCCCCTACCGGTCGACGTTACATATACATAAGTTATCGATCTCAGCCGCCCCGCGGGGCGGTGGGCTTAGAAATACTAATTACTAGTTTTTAGTTTTATGAAGTTCGCAGCTCGGCCGTCGGACGCGGCCGGGCGCACCTTAAGTTGTATTAGGTTTTACGTTTACGCGTCATGCTATATTGAGAGAACACTTATACTTTCTCTTGTCCCCTTAACCTGTGATAAGTATGTTAGTATAGACTTTGGATTTCTTGAACGATTTTTTCAAGAGTTGCTCAGAGACGTCAGATGTTTGTTCCTAATGAGTTCAGCTGTACAATTTTGCTTTACGTTTGTTTTATTTTTTTCGTTCCGAGGAAACTAGTCGTGCCGCGCGTGTTTGCGGAGGGCATCCGTTTTTATTTTTTTATTTTCTACGCCTGTTCTAGTGTCCTTTTAGTTGTAATTGTAACGCGCCGACGACAAATCCTCGTTCAATATGATTTCGTTTGCCGTTGTTCCGTTTACTCTGGAGTCTGGAGAACTTGAAGAAATGCAATTTGGACGTTTCAACCGTGATAGTATGGTAGATGAAGGTTCGATGTGATCGAGAACATTTTTATATAGACGATGGAGAAGGAGCGTGGAGTTTTATTATTCATTTATTGTTTCCATTTAAATGTATTTGATTCAATTAATGTAATACATTAGTAGTGACATTTAACCTCCCCCCCCTATACTTTGTCTTTATCTGTATGGTACATCATTTACTTATAATAAATTTAATGTTATCTGTGTTAATAAATCGCATGAGCTTGGATTTAATCTATAATTGTCAAATGATTTTGACACGTCATCGATGTTAGTAATGCAGTGTGCGCGATCAGTTTGAAAGTAACGAATACTGGCTATTATATCATTAATATTTTCGAAAAGTTAAAGTAAACAACATTTGCGACGCATTGGAGCGGTGTTGCCGACGATTGCGATAGGGCTTTGCCGGTGTTGCCATTGAAAGTTACGTAAATTCGAAAAAAAAAAAAAGGAGTAAAATAGAAATCTTAACGTCCGATTACAATGGAATTAATTGAGATACGATCATGCCCGGCCACGGCAAATGACGCGGATATTAATTTGGAACGAATTATTTTGCCGTGTAACTCCATTCTCCCCGCACATATCCAAATATTTATTTCAAACTCAAATCGCATAGGAACAAATTACCATAATAGAATTGAAATATCCACGCATTGCACCATCAGGTGGCTCGTCTGCTCGTTTGTCGGCTATTCACTTAAAAAAAAAAATTAACTGAACTAAAGGCTATCAACACGTATTTGTCGTAGTCGGGTTCTAGTTTTTAACATCTATTTATCATATGGAGTTGCCTCGTATATAAAAAACAATTGACTTCTCCCCCACCTCACGCATACGTGATGACGACAACAACACAGTTGTTAAATATGTTATTTATTAAGTACATTGGATTTTGGGAATTGACATATGTTTTTAAATTATTTGTCATGCTTATAGTGTTGTAGATTCAGGGGATTTCGATATTTACGAGGCGACGCTATAATCGTTTGTATTCTATTGTAAGAAGCATTGAAGCAAGTTTTCGCGACCGCCATTAAAATCTGTGCGTTGATACTGCCACTAGTATTTACACGTTTGTAATATATAACTTATATCTACTAATATAAATCCAACGTTAGTGACGTTCGTTTGATGTTTAAAAATGTTTATTTTTACAGTAACCGAATAAAAAAATTGATGGCTACATTAGTGTTTCGGATTTATTTAGGTTTTAAGATCGCACCGAGTATATTTTTGACAAAAGACGTATTTGTGACGTGCATTCTTTTAGTTGGAACATTGTGCGTACGAAAGTGCGGTATTTATCACATCGGTCACGAGTATATATACTTTTGTGTAAATTCAGCTTTTTAGGTAACGCCTTAAATATGGACATAAAATGTTGAAAACTGAGGCTATAAAGTTACGACTTATATCCAAAGAGCTGCATCTAGATCACCTACGCAGTTTGAATGTTGCGATATGTACTGAATTTTCACACGCATGATAGTAGAGGTTTTAAGAACTGATTTAAATATAAATTGTGCTGACGGATCGCGCGTTTTTAAGTCGATCGGAAAGTCTATAACAATGGCCTAAATTTATTTAAATGTGTGACTGTATCAAGTGATGCTACCCACGATCGACTACGATAGTCAATAAATTGTCAATGAACGGCATCGTTACAGCACGTGTGTATATATTATAGTACAGTATAAAATAATATCGTTGTGTTATATGTATATATTAAAATGCAGTATGTATTAATATTGTTCTGTTAATGTGTAAATAAATCACTCGTGCGAAATACCATCAGCGGCGCTTTTCTTAGTAACGTTAAAAGCGCTCGTTGAAACGAAAAAATAAATAATTATTTTCATTTCACTTCGCTCTCAATAAATTCGTCATTTGTAGTGTTTTAATCACATTAGCGATGAGACCGGTAAGTGTTCAGCGTAAATGTATAGAAGCAGATACGTCTTTTTGATAAACATATTCAGTGAAATATGATAAGGTTAACCGTCAAAATACATTGCAAATTCACACGTCTGTTTGGTGTTATCGCATAACTGTTACATAGAGTTAAACGTCAATAGTTCCCATGCACAATGTTCGGTGAAAATTCATTGTTTAACTGAAACCCCTCGTCAGCGACGACCGACACACAAACGCACTCAGTGAAACGTCACAGTGGTGGCTTAATTGTGATAATTAATATTTAAAAATGATAAGTGTTGGTTCTCTTGCCGTGTGTACCTAATTCATGCCTTATAAATTAAAAAAAAAATCTGTATTCAAAATTGATTTCTAAGTGAAGTTGATTGCGTCTGTGTGTCGTCGCATTATCTGTGGTCGGACCATAGAGCCGAGGGATGTTTCAATATTGATAATGAATATTCGTGATAGTTGAAAAAGTGTAGGTGTTTTGTGTTTTCATCGTGAACATTATGCAATTTACTAATCGAACTTATTGAGATTGTCACAGTAGTTTGTAATTAACACTCTTTGACTTACGATGTATCTTGATCTTCGACGCCGTACGACACAAAAATATCATGATGATGAAGTGAGAAAATTTAATAAAAAAGCTAGATTTCTGTGAAGCATAATTGATGTATTTTTCTACTTGATCGTTTAGGGATGCTATTAGATATTTTTGGACCATTGTTAAGATAACTGCGATCAGTATTGGGATGAGTAAAGATTAAATGTTAGTTTCGTGGAAGTCGAATGTGATTGCTGCTGTCGAGATTAGATTATAAAAAGCGCTTTTCCTAGATGTATATTTCAATGCACCCACACTAAATAGCTTTGGCGTTCCTCGTAGTTTCGTTCGCTTCATTGGAACTGAAGTGGTGTACTCTTTTGAATTCCGCCTAAAACATTAATTCACCGTTCGAGCAGGGCAACTCCCGATTACAAAACTACAAGTGACGTAGACAGAGAACACTAAAGACACGATTGGAATGGCAAAGTCACGCATGAAATTCACCGTTTTTCTAAAATTTTTAATATTTATTATATTTCAAAAGCGAAACTATTAGACGTTTTATATTAAATTACTTTTTGAAATATTAAGCTTGATGAATTATAAGCGCCACATAGAGAAAGAAAAACAAACTTACCTTGTTCAGTTTCGCGTGCGAGTGAATACGTAATATTGTAATTCCGTCTATAGTATTCTCGGTCTACAGAACAAATTCGTTTCAAAATAGGAATGCCAAAGAACAACGCGGTCTTGGAGTGTTAAAATGACCAAGATGCAAGGACACCGTATTACGGGAAGGTGCATTTCATAAGTACGTATATAATTCGCATGAAAAAAAAATAAGGTATTCCAAGTAGGTGTTTACCGAGAAACCGCTTCATATTTTTGTATTTTCTTAGTATATAATGGAGCATTATAAAATTCGTGGTTTCTTCTAACGATTGTGTATGCATTATGCTATAGTGTATTTCGTAAACATTTGGTTGAAATAATAAGTGCGTAATAAAACACTTTTCGTATCAAACTTCTGTATTTTTATTTCCTTTTATGTTTTTACATAAATTTTTTTAATTCATATATTTGCTCCAATCAATCGGCACATAATATTACTAATTTGAGATTAAAAATGGATATTCAGTTTCAAGCCCCACTGAGTGAAGTGAAGCGACAATGGTAAATATTTTTTTTTGACCTCCATATCCATACAAAAAACAAATTTCTCAAGGTAAAAATCGAGCACATTAGTACAAATGCAAGCATCCTATTACCAATATGTACATTGTGGTTCAAATCAAGATGCAAAGTCGAAGTTTAGCAGATCGTCGTTTCACATCGCTCACTCTCATGCCAACGGAGAGTGAACTTTATAATAAAAAACAGATTTTAAAAAATACATACGAACCAATTATACAATCAAATTATACATCCAAACTCATGACGATGGCAATAAATATATTTCAGCAGAATATCGATAACAAATATTGCATTGGTAATTTTTAATCCGTCCGTCGACAATCTGGCAATACAGCAACGAAATATTATCTTTATAAATTATTTGAAAATGCACAAAAGTAATTAATTAAATAAATGAAATAAAATAACAAAAATACTTTCTGTTGTAACAATGGTATGAAATTCAGTCTCACTCTGGTGCTAATGGATTGAATCCCAAAACTCTATACTATTCCAATATCTACATGTATACATACCACATGAAAATAATTAATCTCTGTGAAACAAATCAACTTCACCTATGGTTAATGAGAATTAACCATGGGAATCATCCTATACTCTTATTTACAAACATGCACAGTTTTGAAAGACTTGCAGTCCCACATCTAAAACTACATGCTCGTTGAATAACTAAGTACCGTTGTAACCCCATCTGTGTTCATGAATTACTACTGAATAGGACCTAATATTTGTTACTACATTTCTTTTAGCTCTTATACCACGAGAGCATAATCTATGAGATCATCAAATACAAGATTTTACCTTTTCTAGCCTTATAACATTTGAATAAGTTCAGTAGCATGATTCAGGATGTACATGGAACCATCTCTTGTCCCAATACAAAAGTTAGGTATATGATGAGTTAATGAAGGAATAAAATCTTACTCGCATTAACCGACTGAAATCTCCCAGAGCCACACTTGGTTGTGTGTTATATGTTCAAATGATCTATCCTGACGGTCAAATAATATAGTGAACAATATTTTAAGCCATTCCATACCTATTATCAACACAGTTCTCTAAAGGAAGCACTTCACCGAGCCAATAATACTACACTCGCAACGACTGGCGAAGATCCGCACTCGCAGCTGCCAACACTCATGGCACAACATGACACAACCAATAACACCGTCAAACATTTCACGTTTCACTTTGCAATAGATATTCACCGTTGTGCAACACCAACTGGCCGTTGGATATGAACTCTTGAGGTACTTCAGCATAATGGAGATTTAACACTTCACCTTCTTCAATAACGACCACATTGTAGTTTTCGCTATCATCAAAACCACCCTGAATGGATTGCATGTATTGTAAAACTTCCTCGGACAACACAATGCTCTGCTCGTTTGAGCCACGGTCTTGATCGATGGATTCCACCTTGCATACGGTCCCCATGAGGTGAGAAGATTCCTCGGCCTGGTCGGTCGACTGATCGGGCACTTCTTCTAGTGAATCGGGCAGTGATAAAGGGTCAGTCAACGGTTGCAAGGTATACGAGTAGTCGGGCTCCACTTCAGATTTCAAGACAACCTTCGCCTGCTCTATCTGAGTATCTGTTAGTGTTGGCAGTGATTTGAAGAACATCTGGAATTATTTAAAAAATCTTTTATCGAACGTATGTATATATATACTTGAACAGTCACTTTACTTAAAATATACTTAGAACTAACTTCCAAAACCTTTTTATTTATGAATTGAGCAAGCATCTGTGTGATACTTTTATCGTCAACCTTCGTACATTTTCTTCAATTAATAAATATTTAAAATTGTAGAGCTCAAAGTCAGCGCTTGTTTTGAGTACTAGTGCATTAAACAACCTTATTTCGCTGCGACAAACCTACAGATCGCAGACCTACAGAGACACACCAGTGATCCTACAAAGTGTACGAAACACTCACTTTTTTCAATACCAATATTTTCTCTTAATACCAAAACTATAACATAAGTTGATGAAGCGAAACCAACGATAAAAGGTATATAAACTCACCCTACGGGTCATTAATAACAGTCCATGAGCTTTTTTCGTGTGTTCCTTGAGCACTGACATAAGAGGATACCTGAAATTAAACGCATTGCTCTTAGTACTGCACTGGCAACAAATTATCTATAGGATACAGCTTAAACAACTCCATAAATCACTATAGTGGGCTGCACGCTGTGGTGCAGTTTTGAGGTACCCATATTGAAGTTGGGAGTATAAGGGTGGTGGTACACCCTACAGAAAATCAGTTGGAGCAATGCCGCCAGGACGCTGCTGTAGATTGCTGAGGTCTGTACCACCAGTTAAATCCAACGGATATTAAGCATGGTGGTAAGGTTCCTTAGTTGTCTGGCTCGGTGCCACTCTCCTTTTTCTCATTTCTTTATCTGTTCAGTTCACTGAATACATGATAGATATTTCTTTATTTTATATATAGCTAATACAGCTTAATTTATTATTCCGGTTAACACTTATACACTGGGAGACAATAACACAACATAGCTGAACAATATTTTTGTACAGATTAACTCAATAATTTTTAAAAATCATTAATTTTAAAATGTCTTCATGTGTGGTTCCTAACCTTTCCAGTACTATCATACTCCAGCAAGAAATTATAATGTAATTTTTCTACAGCCAGTCATACTAAGGGGCTCTAGTATATAATAATTAATATATCACTTTTTACTAGGGTTGTTATGGATATGGAATTTCGGATCCGGATATGGATACGGATATATGAATAAAATTTTACCGGTTTCGGTTACGATTATGGATATGAAATTATTTCGGATTATCCGATTGTTTCGGATAATTTCGGTTGCGGATATTAGATGATATACGACTTGTAATAATATATATAATTTATTTACAAAGTCTGACTTTATTT
>DWPT01002887.1:0-15340 GCA_018251895.1 Agathymus mariae mariae | reverse complement strand
TCATTTCCTGGCCGACAACGCATCAGTGATACCTTTGGGCTTGCTGATGTCCATGGGCGACGGTGATCACTTACCATGAGGTGGCTCGTCTGCTCGTTTGTTGGCTATTAAGAAATAAAAAAAAATCAGAGAGGTTTATTAAATTTGTTGTAGCTAGATTATGCGATAACACTAATAAATAATGGTGTAGCCATTTTGATGTGTATGACAATGAGTTTCGTTCTTCTTATTTCCTCTTCTTTCTTATTTCTTGGTCGACAACGCATCAATGATGCCTTTGGTGTTACTAATGTCCATGGGTGACGGTGACTACCTTACCACCAGGTTACTAGTCTGCTCGACAAAATAGTAATTATTTAAATGAAAAAAATAACCAAACAAATCTGATTAACCTTTAGGCCAAATGAAAGATTTATTGAATACGACAAACATAAAAAAATATATTTTTATAGTTACTTCCAGCGGAAACAGAAAAGACAATGGAAATGTAAATAATCTTCACAGTTTAAGCCCGTAAAAACTGCATATTAGCGCAGATAGCTGCAACAGTCTTCACTGAAACGTACTAAGTGCAAGGAATGCGAATAATTTATCGTAAATACGGCCCATAATTTACGCTGTATTCCGTAAAATAAAACCGCACCCGCTCGCTGGCATCAGAACTTTGTTTTCTTTATGCAGTGCGGAAAAACAGTCTCATATTTTAATCCTGTTATAAGAAAATGAGATGGAAAAAAAACTACGAAATTGCGTTGCTTGCTTCACTTACCGCTGTGAAATACATAGTTTTACGTTGATAATATTATCAATTAAGAAGTAATAACTTAAAATAATTAATAACTTATCCTTAACTATAAGTTCTGTCAACTCATATATATATATATATATATAAGCTGAAATAGTTACAATGTAAAAAATAATCATTGTAGGCACGAACGAAAACTACGAAATATTTTCTGTGTTACATACTATAAAATACTTGTTTCACCTTGATTACTCCTTTTCGGAATCACCAAAATGTTGTGCTCTATATGAGAACAAAAATCAGCAATACTCGCAGCTTTACACTCAAAAGTTTTTAATTACGAAAAGAGAAGTTTAATTACTGGAGTAATATCGCGAGTCAACTAAAAAAAACGTTCGTAAACTAAAACTGAAAATTTTTGAATCAACATTTGATAAGTGTAACTTTTATCTGAAATGTTTATAATACAAAAATATTTGGTTTTCATGTAAAATTGTACATTGAAATATGTTTATATTTAGAAAAATAAATTGAAAGTTGTCTTGAATGGAGAAAGGTTGTTTTAAATAAACAGAGTTGGTAATTCGTACTCATTAATATAGGCATAATTTGGTTACGTCTTCATATCGTTTTTAAAAGGTTCAGCGTTCTTGGGCGATTGGGCTTGGAGTTCGTTTTTACAATAAGGTTCCAAAGTTTATACGTGAGTTACCTATTGGAACTTTTAAGCGCCGCGTTAGAATACAACTTATAGGTAAACAAAATTTAAGTATAGATGAATATATCAATGACAAGAACTCCTCGGAAATAATAGTGTCGGAATCTTTAAATTTTGTGGTGTTTCAAAAGACGTGCAGAGGAGTTTTTATCGCTGTTTCTTCTCCTCAGTGTTAAAGTACCTTTTCAAAACAGTAGTAGAATCAAAAAATGACGTGCGTAAATTAATTTACAGAACACCTAAATGATATATCGATTTTGAATTTGAATTTGACATCCAATGTTCACTGAGTATAAGATGACCCGACAGTTTATCCTCTGTATCTTACAGCTGGAGACTTCCAACAAATTGCGGATAACGATTTTTTTTTAATTGTTTTAAAAATGTCTATTGCTATTAATGTCAAATTTGTGATTAAGAATCAAATTTTTTCCACAAATAACACACTAAAATACAATTACAATGATAATAAGTTTTGTATTACAAGCAAATTAAATATTTTTATTATATTATACACTGATGGTAGGTCTCTTCGTTGCAATGTGAGCGAACAACAGAGATATTGTAACGAAGCCTGCACACCACAGAGTAGCTCTGTAAATATATATATATAGGTGTCCCAATAGTCACCAAACTTTGACTGGTTAAAAAGTCACATTTAATCCATTGAAATATTTTACAATAAAGTGTAGATGAATGAAGAAAATTTCTAGAACTTATAGTATAATGGAGTAGATATAATAAAACTTTGTGTATGTTACAACATCTATAGTATGATAAATTATATAATTTTACGAAGCTAGAGCGGTCTACTTTGAACACTGAATAAATCAAAGCTGAATAAAGGAGCTAATCAGGAGACAACGTAATGCCATTCAGGCGGCTAAGATTTGTAATAGAGTAGAATAAATCACAGTTTGTAAAAAATATCTAAAGAATTACTACTGAAAGAGAAATTAAATCATTTAATTTTATCAGAAAATTCCATCTCAAAGCCAATAGGTCAAAGGAAATCCCGTTGAATATTTGATGTGATGAGCAAAAACTTTTCATATTTTCAAACAATACATCTTGTTTCGTGAAAAGATTGATGTCCAAATGAAATAAAATCGAATAAAATAGGACTAATATAATGTTATTTAAGTTAAATATCAATATTAATTAATGATTCAATGTGTATGTGTCCAAAATAGGTTTCGTAATGGGGTAAACGATTTTCTTGAACCTTCCATGGCAGCATGTATTAAACACTTCATTTCAATAACTTCAAAAGTTACAAATTCTGAACTACTATATCGATGATTGAAGATATTATAATGATACTGATTTTAAGGAGATTTTCTAACGATACCCACACTTGCTCTGTAGTCATGAGTATTGTATTTAATTATTAAGGGTTTTCTGCACTGAAATCCACACCACGCACTGAAGTTTAATCTGGTTTAAACATGTCTGTTTGATACGTTATTTGTGCTATAACGACCTCAATTTTTGAAGAGCAAACTATAATTTTCTTGGCGGTCGTAAACAACACTTTGTCAGGTACTATATCAGTACCAGTAAAACGGAAAGGTAATTACCCCTTGGTCTTTCTTATTCTTAAGTGTATTTCTTTCGCCTTTCAGAAGTACTCACGGAGGTAATTATGTACAGACATATTTTTATTTAATGTGTTTTTTCATATAAAATGAACAGATGGCCCACCAATTTGTAAACGGTTACCACCACGTCTGGAGATCCATCGGTCTCCGATACTGCATCGTTGCAACTGAAATACTTAATATTTTTCACATTAAATTTATGACGAAAGGTGCCCCCATTTCTCAAGTTCTGATAAAAATTGAGACATAAATCAATTTGTTGAATACTAAGCCACGAAAAAAGCTTCCTTTAAATATACTTGATTGATGCGAACACTTTATAGAGGTAGAAATTTACTACCGATAAAACGAAGTTATGAAAATGTACCGATAGCAACATATTATTTCGCGAGTTGAGTTACACCGTAAACGCTCCATTGATCAAAAGTTATTGGTCTAACAATAATTCGCATATTATTCCTCGCCTTTCACCCTCCTCTTGAGATATCATAAAACACTCTTCTGCTACTTTGTGTTTTCCATTTTCGATGTTCATTGTTTCGGCAATATTTTTATGGACTCAATGTAATTTGATATGCAACGTTGAAGAAGCTTTCTAGGAAAAAAATTCTGGGTAGCTAAATTATCGGAAAGCAAATTTATTTATTTACTAGCAAATTGCCCTCGCTTCGCTTCGGAAAAACTACGCCTTACGCTAAGAAATTGTACCTACATAATTTTAAATTAATTTATAACTTTTTCTTATTTATGAAACAAATTCTAAGTATTAAGTGAAGCTTACTGCAAAACATTACAGTGTGCGCAGGAATTGTTCGACATAATTCCCCCATCGCCGTTTCTCCATCGAACAACTTGACGTACGGCGGGTATCCATCCTTACGTAGTGAACGTACCAGCTACACAGACGACGCGGTTTGCGTCTTCATTCATAATCCGCACCGCAAAGGACTGGAATAACTTGGCCGCGTCGTTATTCCCAGCTACTTACGATGTGGGAGTCTTCAAGAGGAGAGTGAATATGCTATTATAAGTTAATACGTTCAACATCTTAAACTTCACCACTGACCATCAGGTGGGATTGTTGTCAAGTATTAACTTATGTAAAAAAAAAACATGAGTGAAAACCAGAAGAAAATCGTTTAAGCCTTTTCTGAGATTAGAACGAACATAAGCACAGACAAACAGACAAAAATTGTAACAACTATTGTTTTGGGTTCTATTGCGTTAATAAAGGCCCCTAATAATTTTTTTCTCTTATATCGTTCATGTACAAAATGCTAGAGCAGGTAGAAATTTATATTACGCATAGATAGATGTTAGTGTTAACGAAAACTAATATTTTTTATAACAGTTTGATTATGCCCATCCGATGAAGAATTCTGTTCTTTATCTCCAGAACCCATCATTAATTTATAGGGTACTAACTACGAGCCATCTCCAACATACTAAGAAATAAATCATCAAATTCGGTTCATAAACAATGGCGTTATGGTTAATATACACATGAAGCTAATACCGCCTCCTGCTTTTTTAAGTTAAGTCGGTTAAAAAAGACGAGTACCATTTACACTTGCATGCATCCATGTCGGCAAAGATATAAGTTTAAAACTAAAAATCAAAACAATAAGTACAAAAAACTCTTCATTTTAATAACTCATATCGCGCTCAGAATATAAAGTCTATTTCATTCAAAACTTCTACAACAGCATCGTTCTCATACAAAATTAATCGTCCGATGATGATTTCGGTTCTACTGAGAAATGGGTTTGACCCATGCAGGGTGCTCGGAATTCAGGACACGATTCAAATTAAGTGATAAAGCGTTGAGCACGCCGCCCGATCATACTGTAAGTTGGTGAAGGACGTGCCATTGGTACCACATTTCACGATATAGAATTTGTTGTAAGAATATTGATTCCATGAATTTTTATGTACGAGTAAGTATGATGCAGATCAAAATGTTGTATATTTTTGACAACAGTACCCGCCATACGAGCAGACGGAGTAGCTGATGGTAAGAGGCCACTGCCAGGCACAGACGTCTATAAAGGTTTTAAGTTTTATTATCTGCGCCACTGCAACCGAAATTGTTAAAAATATTGAAAAAGAAGATGGAACCTAGTGAAGAAAGTAAAGAACCTTACAACCATGCACGAGTGTTGTCATGATTAAACTGGGTAGTAGAAGGTCAAGCATACTCCCACAGAGGAGCTTCTATTGTTCAGCAGAGTACATCATGAACAAGGAATTTTAGTTTGAGCTGGAGGTTCACTAGTTTTTACCTCATTAACCTAATCAAATCCTATCAAACTATATGTTCTTATATTTTTTGTAATGCATGTGTAATACCATGTAAATATTTTTGTGTTTTTTTTTTGGAACAAATATCACAAATGCAATGTTTAATTCCCAGCTACTCGCGAGTAAATGCTTTATAGCTAACATTCTTTAAAATTGTATCATTCATAAATATCGATTAGTCGTATTTGCAATGCTGCAATACGTAATTCAGCATAAACATGTTCATTTTAATCTGTTTTTGAGGACATTAATATGACCTCACGTGCAGTCGTATGACACGCGACAATTTTGATGGTTTTGTTTGCCTGTAAAAATACTAACATGAACTTAAATTTCTCTGATTGTAACACACGCCACTATTTGTATATTTACATTATTGAACTACCAGCATATTCAAACTCAACTTGTAGTAGCTTCTCAGTAATCCCCAGAAACACTGTTCATTCCGTATAAGTTTCCGTTGCGGGAGGTATAGATTTATGTCGTCGTTTATGATCACAGAACATTTAACGTCAGCAAATCGTGTGCAATAGCATTAAATTGATCAGCGTTTTCTATCAACAAAAATCTCTCGTGAGCAAGTATTCTAAAGATATTTCGTTATTTTTTTCCTTTCTATTGTCGTAAACGTACACCAATGAGATAAAATCGAGTCGTACAAAAAGCGATCACGTAGTGAACACCAAATTCATAATCGACCATTCGGGGAACCCTAAAGAAATTTGTAGGGAAGGATAACGAGAGTTCTGAAGGTGTTTATGATTTTATGATACTCCTCTATTCTCATGTATGGCATCATACAATAACAGCTAAGTGTTACGACTCTTAAAATGTTAGGGGAAAAAATTTCGTACACGTCTCCTGCGTGCACTAATGACATTTATCTTAATAAGGGGAACGAGACTTGTGATACTCATATGATATTATACTCCTACATTCTTATCCTATTTGTTAGACCTAACGTATATTACGTCAGTATATCATGAATGTGCAAGAACTGCTTTATTGCAGTGGGGTAAATATATATGCATATTCTATATATTACTGTATTAGGATTCGGTCTTATCAGAATATCGCAGTTTTTTTTTTCAAGTTAATAGTTGAGTATTTTGTTTGTAGACTGGTTACCTGATGAAGAGTAACATCCATTGTCTATATACTAAACGCGATTTTCCCATAGCCTTGCCAGATGAAAAAGCGAGCA
This sequence comes from Agathymus mariae mariae, assembly GCA_018251895.1. NCBI lineage: Eukaryota > Metazoa > Arthropoda > Insecta > Lepidoptera > Hesperiidae > Agathymus > Agathymus mariae. The sequence continues at coordinate 8,771 of DWPT01002887.1, read as the reverse complement.
CTATGTACTTAATTGACTCTTGAACACTTCTCTATATCATTAATCATTATGCCGGATTGAAGCGGCCTAGAATACTGTCCTCAATTCCTTGGTGGCTGAACAGGCGAACAGGGCGACAGAAACCAGCCTGCTTGGTGGTTGGGTTTTGCGTAACGACTATATTAAGTCAATATTATTACTGGTATTATTATCTTTTCGCGAAGCCTGCCTGGGTAGCCACCACCCTCCTGCTTGAGTCAGCCGCCAAACGACTAGTTACACCTGGGGGCTTGAGAGCCAGTACATTCGTTTTTTCTTCTTCTGTCTCGGCCGACAACGCATTAGTGACGCCGTTGGTATTAATTATGTTCATGGGCCATGGTGACCACTTACCGTTAGGTGACTTGTCTTAAGTATATTTTAAAGAATTACAATTTAAAATAAATATGTAAAAATGTATATTTGGGTTTTTATTAGCGCATGTTATTTGTTATAACGTACGCTGCGTTAAAGGTAACTCAGTCAGCTATCCGATGGCCCGGCGACCTTAAGAAGGCAGGTGGTAGTGGCTGAATGAGATCAGCGGTGGACCGAGTGTAGTGGCGCACATTGGGAAACGCCTTAGTCTAGCGATGTATTGATAAGGGCTGACGTGATGATTCATCTGCTTAATATGATTTTAATAATATCTAAATTATATTAATTAATTTACTTAGTGGTAATTTACTTTCATAACGATAAGAATGTTAACTACGGATACCACCAACGGTCGTAATGTGATGCTTATTTTATCTATTTATTAAACTTTGCTTTATGTGTAGTAACAATATCACCGTTATAAAACTTAATTATGTTGCAATTATAATATATAACACAAGCGGCCTGTCGAGACTTCGTTCGGGTTCAACAATTAATTATTGTACACATACACTTTATACGAGTATATATTATAACTCCATCCAGTATAATGAACATTTCAAATAGTAAAATAATTTTTCAAATAGGGAGATTTTTTTCCACATTTACACAAACAAAATCAGCACTCTCTCTTTGTAAAATTAGTACAAACGGAATTAAATTTACGCTTCTTATAATAATTTAGCGTGTCTGTAAGTTATTTTTAAATTTAATGTAATAATCACAGAAACAGTTAAATCATTAATTAAATGTATAAAATAAGTGCACGCAACATCAGCATTATTATTAAAATGTTTAATGGATGCCTCGTGTTATTTACATCAGGTAATAAACTGAACTTTATTCTCGTATTGCTTATAGCCTCAATCGCATATCTTTGTGTCTATCCATTAGTTGCAGTGTTTTTTCTAACATAATGGAAGTTTGAAAACAATTTTGAAAATAAAAATAAAACTTTTATCAAAAACATTATGACACATTATGATTATGAAACAATTTGAAAGAAATCCTAAATATAATTATATTACTATTCTCTTCCTCGTTATATCTAAATCTGGGATACTTACATAAAAATCTCGCGTGTACCTGACGTTATATGATTGATAATACACAACCCTTAACACGCTAGATCAATTCTGATTTGAAAGATTGCTATTGATATTATAAAAACATAAATAATGTTTTGTTTTGATACAAAATGGATTGAAAGAAAAAACGTACGATATACGAATATTTTATGCAAGTTATGTAGACACTATACGACCCGCAGCCGAGGCAAAAATAATGATCTGTAAGCAGTACGCGAAGATATAAAATTTGATTACTGAAAACAATAAATTTTATCGACTTAACCCGTAAGATCATGAAAAAGTAAAAGGGTCTTTGTGACCCAGCCTGGGCGAGGGGCGAGCGGTCGTGAATGCGACTGAAGTTGACTAAACGTAGCTCAGTCGAGTATTCGCCGCTGATGTGGATGGACATCTTTGGCGTAGCAGATTTTTACGTTACATTACGTATTACGTGTACCTTCAATTCAAACGTTTTTCTCATTAGTAATTAATCAGTGTGTGCTAAGTGATTAAAAGTTTCTCCAATGCGAGAGATAAAATCTGTGAAATGTGATAAGACTGCGTGAATGTAAATTAAATTGAAGAGGATGTATGTCTTATTAGCAGTTCTCAGCGTACTTATTAAAGGTAATATAAATAAAAATACCATTATAAATATGAATTTTTAATATACGACTATTTTATTTTATCGAAATGCTGATACTGAATTAAGACACTACACTAAGACATCATCATTGTCTTCAAACTAAGAATCTATTGCATTCCCATTCGTGCGGTCCGTTGCGATTTTTATTATATCTTTATTTAACAAATTTTGAATTCTAAATAACGATAATTAATAACGTACTCGTTCGTACGTTCGTAAAATCTGGGTTTCCATTTTTTTTTAAATAATTGAGCACAAAGACCTCATGAATATATACTTTTTCTGAAATGAAACGTAAAGTCATAATATTATAGACTCATTTGTAGTTTTACGATTCAAATTTAGATTTTAAATTGAAGTACAAATGTATATCATCCGATAAGCGTCCACGACAACTCGAACTACAGTCGTATTTAGGGTTCAGACCGTTGTCAGCCAGTTGTAAGGACTGGCCTCAATAACTTTTCTTGAAATAAATTGCTTAAGGATAAAACTAAGGGTATTTTGGTGGTGCAAAGGCACAGCGTACACATATTCCATTTATAAATATTTTCTATCGTGTCCTCATTAAAGAAATTAGGATTAAAATAATCAATCTTAATTATTTTTTTAACTAGACATGCGAACATATACGACGCAAACACAAGATAATATAATCTATAATAATTTATTGTGAATGAGGCATATTCATAATTAATATTGATGTTATAACACAAGATGGATTATGCATCGATAAGCAATATCATTGGGCGATGCTATGGATCCTGTGGCGGTGTTTTCCAAACAACCTAAGCTTTAAAATAAATAAACAAGGTGTTAAACTGGTCAAATAATAATCGACCTTAATTATGTTATTCAAAAATAATATTTGATTCCGGTTGTAATGGGGGATTAGGATAATGTTAGGATTTTCATGTAAATTTTTCATTACAGTATGATGAAGACCTACATTTAGTTTCATTTTTCCAAAAGCCTATAATTGAATTATCGACCTCTATATGTGTACTAAATTTTTATTCCGTATAGTGCCTTGCGAAAAAGTCGCATGTGACATATATACATATGTCAGATTCATAATTTTTGCATCGTAATTATAGAACACTCATAATAATTTATTCATAGTCACAAGTCATAATAATTGATTAACCGAAAAAAAAGTGCTTCAGAAACTCAATACCTATGGTTTTGTAAACACGCTTTCGCTGTAAGACAAATAAGCTAACAAAACATTAATAGGCTTGGTTACTACGACTACTAATTTATTAGATATAATGTTAATCAAACAAACTTTCTCATATCAATTAAGTCTTAACACGTAATTAATAGTACCAGTACCAGTACCTTCTTTTTTACCTTCTTCTCATTTCCTGTCCGACAACGCATCAGTCATACCCTTGATCTTGCTGATGTCCATGGGCGACGATGACCACTTACCATCAGGTGGCTCGTCTGCTCGTTTGTTGGCTATTACAATAAAATATATATATATATATATCAATTCATTAACAGTAATAACCATTATGTTATTCGATTATATTTCGTGCAATAGCTTATTAGCAGATACTTTTAATATTATATATTCAGAGATTCTTACTTATTGAAGCAGTTGGAAGAAAGAAAAGTATTTTTATATATACTATGAGTTCTACAATCAGATAATATAGGCACGGCGAAAAAGCTTTCTCTCAACAACGTTCATTTATTCATAGTGCAAACCATTTGGGACAATTTGAACCATCATTGAGTGGCTTTTACTATAACTTCTGTACATAGTGTATGTAATATGTACGGAACATATATGGCGAATAATTAGCAACTCAACAGAGTAATGTTTACACAAGAATTTACTGTCAAATACAATTACAAACGAAATGTGAAACAGATTCTAGCAGATAAACTTTAGCCTCCAGCATGATCGATACACAAGAGAGCTAGGCTTCGCTTGTGAACGTGTTCTACTGAGTCAGCAATGGTGCTGCCATCACTCAGGTCACGTGCCGCGTTCTATTTAGCAACTTTGTTCATGACTCCCTGACACGGCCATCCTACGAAACACTCGAATTCAGGTGTTCATTCCGCGACAAACAACACACAAACTAGCTGTTACAATAATAGTTTTATTACATTTTTCGTGTTTAGAATTTCCAAATAGAAACGAAACGATGAGATAAATGATAAGATTGGCTGAAATGCTATAGTATCTAAGTATTTTTTCCACTTACCATTAACAACCATTACGATCTCTAAAACCATAACCTCTAAATTTGAGCAGGCATCTTATCCGTAGCCAACGGCTTTATATTTAACTCTAAGTCTAAATAGTCTAATAGTCCTACATGACTCTGCCGTCGTTACTAGACCTGATCTCCGCCATTTCCGTACCATGCATCCACAGAATACCTTAACCATATACTAACTTCTACAATAGTAGGCTTACGAAATGGCTTTGGGTACGGTCCGACCGTCCGAACTAAGATTCCATTCAATTCTTCATGTATTTCACATCAGGTTCATCTATATCAAACCATATATAGCCATATGTTCAAACCAATAAATAGTACTCGTAGACATTTTTAAAGTATTCTCTTTCGCCCAAGGCGCTTAACCTGTGTCAAGCACGTGGCTAATTACGAATCAACAGACATCCCATTGAAGTATTGAAGCAAAACGGCTATGATTGTTTCTTTGCACTTTGTTATGCAAAACACTCTTTAAATCCTCTTTTTATCCTTGGAAATTTTAGGATTTAAAAGATGTCATTTGTTAAAATTCGCACTTCTAATTTCAGTCTTTTGGCCGAGTATGGATTTATCAGCCAATGTAGACAAATAGATATTTAATTTGTTAAGATTACAAAAATAATATTTACTATTATGTCACTCTGTTAATATTTGCTCCCATAGGAAGAATAATACTTTTAGCTTTATATAATAGTTATTGTGATACTGGTTATTCTTAATGATGTAAAAGTTTTATTCAGTGAATGACTTAGTCAATAAAACTTCTCTCGCTTTAATATGTATTCTTAACCACGCACGGATCGCGTAGAGTTATCTCTTTAAGGACATATTTGCTAACTACTATATAATGGCCTACTCTCCCAGGTCAAATTGTATAATATATATATAATAAAGTTTTATCAGTAATTGGTTTTTGTTTTAGAGGTGCATATAATATATCAGAAAATTTGAAATTGTTGCTCGTACAGCTGGCCGTTCGAATCACGTGTCTGTTGCCTGCGCTTCTTATTAAGATTGGTCACGCAATCTCCTTCTTCAGACCATCAATTCACCAAGATGGAGCCCTAAGTTTCGATTACCAAATTATGGTTGTTTCCATAAGATATTTTTGGCTGTATTTAAAATCTGGACACCTAAATGTTGTTTCGACACTGTGCTCACACTGTAGTAATAGATGTCGCAATCATAGCTGATGGGGAAGTCCATTTCTTCAGTTATAGGGCACGTATTTTTTGTTACACATAGTCGCATACTAATTATAACGTACTCGTTATTAATAACATATTTACCTATTAATAACACGGTGGAAATCTCAGGAACGTGCTCTTACCGAGTTATTTTATAGATTTTTGTGATGCTATGTTGAGAGCTTTTCAATCTGGTTACAGAACTCAAGTAGTTGTATGCAAGAGTGAGTTTTAAAAATTTGCAGTCTTTACCAGGATTACAACTTTACAAATTTGGTCTTGTACATTTCAGGCTTTCACATAGATGTGGAATTTAATCTTTAACTTTAGTCGACTTACCCCATTTTTTGGCAGTTTCGTTATATTCTAAGTGAGATAAATTTATGCCAGAATAATTTTGAAGTAGAAATTCAATGTTGGCCCGATTTCCCAAAAATCATGTCAGGTCAACGTAACGCATAAAAATTGAGGCTTCGGGCGAAATTTGTTATTACTTTTAATACCATATAATTTGAACCCTGGTTTCATTCTTAACATCATAATTATTTACTAGGATATATTTAGTAATACAAATAATGGGTATGAATTATAAATAATTCCTCGACACGACTTCAAACCAGAAAAATCCAAAAAAGGTATTTTTTGCATATTTTATTCAAACGTAATTATGTTGGATGTATGACCTTGTTTGTCTTGTTACGGTGAAGAAGGATTTTGGGGAAATTTTCCAAGTATGAACTGGCTTGGTATATAAAATATATCATATAAAAATATTTTTTTAGGTTTCATGATGTGTATTCGTATTCGTGCCTTTTTAATACTTATATCATAAGTGGTTATTATAAACATATTGGTGATCAACAAAAATGTACACCTGGTACAGTAAGTATACTTTAAGTAGAGCAGTATCTCTTTCAGTGTAATAATTACTGCTAAAAACTCATTAAACGTTACAAAGATCATTTCCATAAAACAATGGTATAGTATGCGTCTGCTATTAGACAAAGTTCGATATGAAATTGTTATTGAACGACAACGAAACCTCTCTCACGATAGTTATGACACTTGTCAGGAGTTCTTAAGAAATATTTATGAATGTTTGGGGTTTACGAAGAAACTTGATAAATAAGTAAATTTTTACGTCAATAGCCGACAAATGAACAAAAATATGAGTTTATAGTAAGTGGTCATCATCAAAGCATCAACCACGCGTTGCTGCCCAAAAATAAAGCTGATTAACTGACTCTCCGACACTACAACCGAAACCTGTTAAAAATTTATCAGATAGGTAAAAGTTGCCTACTACATTGTTTGAATACGATGAATATTAAATAACGTTCTACAGAGCTCCGCGAATATTAACAAGAGGAATGTCACGTCATTGGCTCGTTATTTTATCAGCGGGGCCCACTACAGCAGACAAGATTAACTTGGGCTCAAGGATGGATGAAGCCCCTTCAAAATTATCGAACTGATGAGTGTCTGAGAGTACCGGTATGAACTTTTGTTTCAAGTTAAACATAGTTTATACCAGACAAATATTTTAATGAAACCTTTGTGACCTATGCCAAATTGATATATAATATTGACAAAAGTGTTTAAACCTTATGATATGTTAAATAATAGCAAATGTTTCTTTTGAAAGACCACGTCTTTTATTTACCATCATATGATGGGAAATTGCCAGCCTGCCCATGGATATTTTTAACAGTAGTTACTCAACGGTTGTCACGATCAACTGAGCTACAAGTAACTGTGTTAATAAATAAATTTTCGTAATCTTTAATTGTATTTGTTTCAGCATCACACTATTAGGTTATTCACAATCCATATATTAAACAACCGGTTAAATTGTTATTATTTTCTACTTGCCAGGACTTAGATTATTCCCGGTCCGTTTTGTTTGTGTCTATTCTTTTTATGTCAGTATATTTTTATTATCAATGTTTTAGTTTTCTTTTATCTTTATGACCTAGCCTAGTTTTTCCCACGCACGTATTCCTTTTTATTCTATTAAGTTATCTGGAAGAAACCTATTGAAAATGATAAGGGTGCTCATTGTATGGTGTTTATCATTGAATAGTTCATTCTATGCATTTTCTTTTATGATTTAATATAAATAAAAAGTATTAGTAATCGTTTCTTTCCTTAGTAGTAGCCGAATGATTTGAACGTTAGTTTCCCCCGTGGGAGAGTTAAGTTTGAATCCTACACGCATCTCTACTTTATTTTAGTTATATGCGTATTATTCGTACAAATTAATTGTAGTTTGTTTTGTTGATGAGAAATACCGTGACAAAATCTGCATATCTGACATTTCTACATACAACGTTCTCAAAGGAGCGTGAAGTCTACAAATCTCCACATGGCCAGCTTGGCGAACTAAAGCCTTAATTCTTCTCCTACTGAGGGGAGTCCTAAGTCCAGCAGTGGAACAAATTTCGATTATTTTACTACGATTTCATTATTTCACTACGAAAAATGTCCGCGTTTGGTTTGGGTGTAGTATCGATTTGAAAGACTGCACTTTACAAAGAAGGTACCATGGTTCTAAAGTCTTCAAGTCGGAACTTCAAAGATTAAACTGTTAAAGTTTGTTACGTCTTGGCGAGTAGTTACATCTCTGTTGCTTACTTTAAATGACTATTCAGTTCAGTCCGTTCAAATCCCTAGGGGAATCACGAAGATAGAAATATTTGCCCAACAGATCTTGCTGTCATCACTCTTAGAGTTTGACCACAAATATTTATTATGCAGACATCTTTTATATTATTATAGTAGTTTTTTTCTTTATTTTATATTGGTACTAACTTTGTATCGCATATCAAAATAACAAAAAATAATAAATAACAAGATTTGGAATTCACACCTATCATCAGGATTCTCAATATCGCAGAAAATGTCTTTACGTGAAAAATTAACATGAAATCAGGTTTACAATCATTTATCTGTATATGACGACCTCGTAGGTCATTTTGTAGTAAACTGACTGCCAAGCGAAGAGTCCAGAATGCGATTGTCTGCCGCAGCAGACATTATGTGGTATGAGTAATCTAGTCATATGAATGTGCATTTATTTATCAACCATTTATTTTTAAATCTATCGTGATCATACATTAACACTGGAATATTTCACTATTAAGATAAGGTCACTACCATCAGGGCTACGATACGGTTGTTCATTAATAAATTAATAATTTATTCCAATAATAGAAAGTAACCATAGTACAGG
>DWPT01002886.1:0-15340 GCA_018251895.1 Agathymus mariae mariae | reverse complement strand
AAGGTAAAAAAGAAAAAAGTACTGGCTCTCAAGCCCCCAGCCGGAACACGACGAGTCGTTTGGCGGCTGACTCGAGCAGGAGGGCGATAGCTAGACAGGCAGGCTTCACGGAAAGATAATAATACCAATAATAATATTAATGACTTAATAATAATACTAATAATATAATCTTTACGTAAAGCACTACCACCAAGCAGGCTGGCTTCTGTCGCCTCTTACGACACCCTGTTTGCTAATGAAGTAGTAACATGTATTATTTGAACTTAAGTCGAGCTACCCACCTCATATTCATAGCGTTAGAGTTTCCTGGCTCCAACTTGTAGCCAAGAGTCTCATAGAATTTGATTAGCTTGTCTTTGCAATCCAAAGACATCTTGTAGCAGCCCAATTCTTGTGCTAGTAGCGACACTGTTACAACAATCCTGAAACAGTTCATTAAAATATGATTTTGTCTTCTGTTTCTGGACAAGAATAAACCAATGTGAAATATATTCATCATTGTCCAAACAATTCCCTCGTAATAAAATGTCCTGACTAACATTAACTATTTCGCGTAAGTAACCTATAAGTTACGCGTATACTAGATATTTAAAAAAATCTATTTTTAGCTCCGAAATTCCAAAACGGATATGTTAATTGTTACAAAAGAATATCAACATCCTAAATGCTATCAAAATATCGCTGCCTACTTTTATTTATAGCAACATATTTCTAAATTTTCTAAATGTATTCAATAAAAAGTATTCCTTCTGAACCAACTGATTTCTTCTGCACTACACACTTCTGTACTAGAGACATCAGATTTTTTCTGTTGTGACATTGAGCATTGTAAATGTAATGGGATAATGAATAATTATAGTTTGAAAAAGTTATACCACTTTATATTAAAGGAGTCATGGGCGAGTTCAGAAATTATTGAATTGAAGGGAAGAAAAAGGCGTGTGATAAGAAAAATAAGTGCTATGGCAATCGTTACAGATAACATAAATATATTTTTACTTACAATTTACCCAATTGTTTTCCTCTATAAGTATCATTGACAACAACATCTTCTAATCGGCCTCGCTATAACAATAAATAAATGATCAATAAAAAAAAACTAATCTTACAATAAACTTGTTATAGAAGTTAATGGAGAACATACAAATTTTTGTTTACTTTAAATTAAATACAACTTAATTTTGATTCTAGTGAAATAAAAAAATCCATACCAGGGAGCAGTTGTGAATGAATTTTTGCTCAATTGTTAATGTAGCTGCACCAATAATTTTAGAAATACGCATATCTTCTATTACAGTAACGTAGTAGCCACCTGAAGCTTTCATTTGTGTAAAGCGCTCTGGAAACAATAATTGTAATTTGATTTGTATTTGTATTTAATACTATTATGCGAATAAACATTGTGAGTGCAAATAGTCATACGCACTAATTCAATATATTGTTTTATGTTTACAGCCGACAAACGAACAGATGGCCACCTGATGGTAAGTTGTCACCATCGCCCGTGAACATCAGTAAGACCAAAGGTATCACTGATGCGTTGTCGGCCATGACATGAGACGAAGATAAGAAAGAAAATACTGCCTCTCAAACCCCCAGCCGGAATGAGAGTCGTTTGGCGGCTGACTCAAGCAGGGGGGTGGTAGCTAGCCAAGCTGGCTTCACGAAAAGCAAATGTAGAATTCAATACCTGTGATGGCTTGACGTGTTTAATTTTTAATCTTACATAACATTACTAATAAAAAAAATACAGTAATTGGATTTTTATTTATTATCTAGAATTCGTTATATCTGCAACTAAAGAGGGCAATGACAAATGTGCTAGCTAGTTATTACATTCTATCTAAACATGAATGATCAGGAAGAAAACCAGATTTTTAATGGGCTAATTAAAAAGCCGCCAGTATCGTTCTGAAGGTCAGGTGACATTGTAAATGTCAATATTTTACATTCCACATACAACATATAAACCAGTTTATACACCATTGTAAGTAAATCAAGAATCTATAATAATAACTTGTATTTTGTAAACGAACATTTAATAGGTAGAAATAAATGTATTAAATCAATAGCTAGCTATATTAGATGTCGTATAAATTATCAGAATGTGATGTACACTGTATATATAAATTATCATTATTTATTATATTAAGTACCATTATAAGATAATACAATGTAATTTAATTATATTACCATATTACTAATATCTAAGATGTTATATTGTGGAAATAACAAATCAATGTCATAGAATATTATAGCCTTATCATTTATCACCGATTTTCATTGTTATTAGCATTGAAATAGGATGTCAGAAAGTACTGCTTGATATGAACTTTATCTAATCAGAAAAGCTGTGACTGCTTACTTGACTACTGAGAATAGGTATCCATAATTCTCAATATGAATCATCCATTCTAAATACTTTATACATATTGATAGGCATGAAGGACAAAACTTAAAATACCAATATTTTGGTTATATAATTTGACAATTCAGTAGATCAATAGTTTCTACCAGGGATGATATGGAGCTCCGTAACCGTAACCGAAAACTATGAAAAAGTTTCGTGTAATTTCGGATAGATAGAATTTAACTGAAACACCTTATGCCAGGTTTTCGCTGGCCGTGCTGTTATACTAGCCGCGTCGCTCTGATTTTTACAGTTTTTATTATTACATTATAAGGCTACGATTATTTTCTATTAATAATAATAACAAATCATACCTACAAATAAAGTCACAAATGTTAACATTATATATTTTTTTCCGATTTCTACATGATCTAGTATCCGTAATCGAAATTACCAGAAAACAATCAGATAATCCGTAATAATTCATATCCGGAATCATAACCGAAACCGGTAAGATTAGAATTTCATATTCATACATCTCTAGTTTCTACCTACTTTGATTTCTACCAAATGACTAGTCCCAATCAATTTGGTCACCAACCAGATATTTAAGTGATAGATATACATGTACACCACTCACATTACAGGGAAGCATTATGTTATGTATATTTAATATTCATACTCAGATACACTTCTTAAGTGTCTTCTTTAATACTTGAAGATATTCAGCATTTTAATTGTTTTTTTTTGTACACACTATAAAATTACATATACATATTTAAATTATATAATTGTCATCAAACATTGGTTACAAAGAAATTTGTGATATGAGAATGTTTCAGAATCTCAAGAAGATACTCAAGGAGAGTTTTCAGGTGTGATCTGGAGGATGTGCAAACAATGATTGCTAAGGTTAACAAAATAAGAAAACCTATGCAAGACTTTAAAGAGTACTAGATATAAAAGTCATGTTTTTCTAGGTTGGAATAATGTGTGGAGTAATTGAATTTTAGTTTTGAAGAATATAACATTTTTGGGTCTTCTCAGTGAATGCAATCAGAAGTGAACCTTCTGGCTGACTTCAGCTATGTGAGCTTTCCAGGATAAATTACTATCAAATATTACTTCCAAGTTATTAACAAAACACAGCAAAACAATAAACAGAATAAGACATCAGGAATAAAAGAAGCACTGGAGTGATAATTTTCAAACATAGGTGGCCCTCATTGCCATAGGTTGTTGAGGAGGTAGCTGAAATTGCCAGAGATATTTGAGTATATTCAAAATGAGACACTATGTTTTCAACTGAGAACATTAATTCTACTAGTGTTTTTAATTTCACATGAGGATCAAGAGCTCGAGAGAATTAAAAATATTTACTGAGGTCATTAATACCAATATCATTGCATATTGATACTGGAGATCTAATTACCATCAATCTAATGAATTTCCAGACCTTAGTAGAATTTTGATTATTCAGCAAATTATAGCAATAAGGCTTTCAGCACCACAACACGGACAGCTCCAACAATTATGTGATATTTTAGTGTGATCTTTTCAGAGAGTTACAGATAAAATATATGCTTTGCTTTGTTTTTGCTAGCCTTCAGTTCTCCGATATAAGAAGTAAACCAAGGTAGAATGTTTCATCTATTTTAACTACTTTGACGGGGGGATGTTTATTGTACGCTTCTAAATTGTATTAAATCTCCTGAACTCATTATCAATACTGACACTGCTGAGAATAAGATAAGATTATTATAATGGTAAATATTATAGTCATTTCATTATTTACTACAATAATTACCATTGTATATTAAAACAAAGTATATATATTTAATACACATCACAGATATTTAAAAGGTTAGATCTTACCATCAAATTGTTTTCGTGTAATATTTCCTGTACTTGTCAGTTGACTCAACAGCTGAAGGAAACCTTTGTCAAAATCTGACCGCTGCAAAGGCCTGACTACCATCCAGTCCTCACCAGGCTTAACAGCAGATATTTTTGGTTTAAAAACAGCAGGGCTTCTAGAGAAATCTAATTTCTGCAATATTTCTGGAGGATATAAGGACTCAGAAACAGTAGGATCCTGAAAATTTTATAATGATAAGAAATTTTCTAGAAATATGGCTACTTAAAGTAAGAAAATGTTTCATTTTTATATATTTACCACAGTGTGATGATTTTCCATTCCCATTTTGATGAGCCTAATTACTTATAAAATATTAATGACTAGTACATACTATTGACATAAACTACCAACTAATTAATCCGAGAATATTTTACATGTGTAAGTTCCACTCATTCAGTAGAGAAGTTATTGTACGTGGCAGAGTTCTACTAAACGATTACTACGCAAATGGAAAGTATATGTCATTCCAGCTAGATTGTCTACGGATTGGTTCACTCACTCATAAATTTAAAATGTAGCTTAGTAAAGCTATTGGCTAGAGTAACAAAAAGTGAAAGGAAAAGTTAAACCTTAAAATCACACCACTGAAGTTCTCTCGTATTTATATATATATATATATATATATATAAATATATATTTCTACTTTATTATTCCTATGTGATACCGTTTTATTGACAAATCTTGACATACTGACAACCTCACTTGCATCATGTGGCTTTGACAATTATGGCATAGTACTAAGGTTTTGACGCTTAGTTTAACTTGACTTATAGTTTCATAATGTATTAAACTTCCATGGAAATTAAATAATAATATTTTTACGAATTGATTTCTTTATTACGTTCGCACACAAGAGAAAGAAAACATTCCGATTCCAAAGTAAAATAGAACAAGACTACCTTTTGTCACCGCAAGCACCGTAGCAATATTTTTAGGCAGTTTCGGTAAACTCCGTTTATTAGTAAACGATGCATTCTTTTAACAAAGGTTAAATATTTATTACACGAAATATTGTATAATAATTATGTTAATAAATAAATCAAATTAAGTGTTTTAAAATAATAACTAATTAGTGTGAATTTTTTTCCCTTTTGTTGCCATCCTTATAAACCGTTTATTGAACATTTTTGGTATTATTATTTATATGAATGCAAGAACTGTACGATATTAAAAAAATTATGTTTAATAAAAGTTATTTTAATTTTCTATCAAATAGTAAGTGCAATGATGATATGTATACTCACTTATATTCGCAATAAATATAGAATGATCACGGATTTGAGTAGTATATTGATGTCTATCATCACAAATCCAGTAATTTCGATACATAAGAATAAACAGCTGTTTATGACATAAATATGACATTGACATGAACAACAATATTTAATTAGCTAAAATATCAAGTTAACCTAAAATAAAAGTTAGTAAAATATGGCTACAAGGATAGTCTGTTTCTTTACAGGTTTAAAACAATATCAGTATTGTTGTATGTCTTTACTAGAGAAACATAAATATTTAAAATGTACTACAACTATGCAGAAACGATTTTTCTGGGAACCTGACCGCAAAGGTGGATACAAAACTGCTGAACAGCTAGAGAAAGTCTCTACCATTCAACACATAAGAAACGGATTTAAAGAACTTAAAAACGAATTTAAACTGTGGGGACAAGAAATAAAGGATCTAATCGAAATGGATCCTCTGTTGATTGCCAGGCCAGGTACTTATTTATAATTTGATTAACCATTATGTATAATCAATATAGTAACAAAATTTATTAACAGACTTTTGGATTATTGTAAGAATTACTAGTATTAAAATTTTAACAGTACATTTGTTATAAACTTCTGCTAAAATATATATAATTAAATACCTAAAAACATTACCAACATTTAGTTTTACTACATATATATATAAACTTAACAACACTATAATGAACGGCTGTTAGTGCATGAAATATAAAATACATGCTAAGGCATAAATTATCTTTTACCACCACAATTGTTACTCCTTTCTGATATACTGTGAAATCTTTGCAAATATTTTTGGTGCACTATTGGAGACCCATTGAACAAGACGGTTTTCAGCCACCATCTTAGCTTTGCAATGCATTGATGATATTTGACAATATGATTATCTATGAGTGGTATATTAAACAAATGACTAATTTAATTCTTATCCTGTAAATAAATATACTATATTTCCAGTAATTATGTTTAAATCGAAGCTGTAACAGATACATAAATAAATATGAAAATACCAATAAGTAAGTACAGGTAGGCATTGGAAAACATTTGCACATTGCCCTTGAGAGCCAGTTTCATGAGCTGTTCAAGAAGGAAAATTCAAATATGTGTGTATGTGTTGATAAAGAAGCTGTATGGTACAGACTGCATGTAGACAATATCTATATTATATCAAAATACTTCATAGTATATAAATGAATTTTTGCAAAGCAAATTTACAAACTACATTTCAATATATCCATGATTTTTCATATATGCTCAAATCTTGGTGCACTGATTTGACAATGCCTTCATTAAATTTGATATAAGAAACTATCAACATACTCAAACATAACTTTAGGTACAGAATTTACACAAAATAATTTTTGAAGCAAATGTTGATTTACACTTATACTGTACTGTAAATGATTAAGCAGCAATTGGTTATTTAATATTATGTATGTTGATTTGTCGCATTATCAATCAACCCTAGCCAAATGTTTATGTCGAGGTTATGTGCATTCTTTGAATATGTAAATATAGTTTAGTAATAATAAATTCACTCCCAAATTATAAACTATTATAAATTATAATCTTTATTAGGAGTGATTATCTTTTTTTCAGTTTTTTCGCAATTTTTGTATTGAATAGTAAAATACTTAATAGAATATTTGTTGCAAACAATAATAAATGATTTTAAAATAATGTTATCGCGGAATTTATACATTGTATTATGTAATGGGTACTAACAATACGTTTTATTTGTTGCCAATATTTCGAACCCAGTTTGTTTCGTGGTCTTTCGTTATGCCCATTACGTGGTCACGGCGAAACTGCGGTTGCAGCATCATGAGTAACCGTTACATAAGAAAAGAAATACGCATAATAATTGATAAGTTTCATAAATTTAAAATAAAATACTGTATAAACGATATAGCATGGTTCAAATAACTTAGCGATGTATATAAGTAAAAGAAGTTTCATCCAAGGAATTGTAAGATCTTTGATGGTTCAACGGAAAAATACCTGTTTATTTGATTTAATATTTGTTTAGAATTTTCTACCGAAAAATCAAATATCAAATTAAACTATAATATCATTTAATCAGTAGATGTTTTCGATGTCCTGTAAAAAATAGTTTATTTTTTGTTAAGTAAGTGAAAGTTTACGGTAGTAGTAAAACAAATATGCTATTTTAATTTCATGTGATCTATCCTCTTAATCACAGCCTGCCACACATTTCAATTCGATGTACTTCTAATACTACCGACGTAGAGTAATTTATCGTTCTTTGAAATGCGTGGCATTGACTTATTAAAATCGGAGAATTCACGCCAAAAGACGAAATAATGCACCATTGCACCAATTAACTAACGATCGTTTAGTGCTGCCATTATGTAAAATGTAATAAAACGTACAAGAAGTCTTGTTCATAGAGTATGGTCTTCATCTCTGACTTATGAACGTTGTCTACGACACCGACAGTAATCTTTTAAAAACAAAATATCCGTTACATTCGTTGAGTCGACTGACAGAATATTTATATCTCGATGGTTATTTTCATTTCGGAGTTTGTGGAGCTATTGTATAAATAGTTTTGTGTTGAAAGTTAAAGTTCTTGATCCGGTTATCGCTTCAGTTAATTATAGAAAAGGTTAAAGTTTGTGACACGAATGTTACGAGTCCGAGCAAATGTGAGCAAAGAAAGTGGCTTATGTGGAATATATAAAAGAATATTAGGATAAAGAGCTGTAAAGATATCATTAACGGCAACAAAAAAAACATGCTCTCTGCGAAGGGAAATGTGATCACATCCGATGACAGTTTCGTTACATCAGCTTCGTCAATGGGGGATCTAATGGCGTTGTCGCCTAGAAAGGACTTATCCGAATCTGCAGACATTACGAATGATCTTCTCACTGGCGTTGATACAGACACTATTTGTGATGTCACAATGCAAGAAGTACCTATGTTTGATGATATGTTCATTGATGCTACGAGCTTGGACTACCTAGTTACACTCGCTGATTCCAGTCGTAATCACAATTACGTAGATAGAGGGAAAGAAAGTCTCTTTGTCAAGTTTGATCCGTTATATGCAAAAAATAAACTAGATTCTGTTGATTCTACTATTAAACAAGCTGAGACATTTGACCCAGATGTGGGCTATGAGACCAGCAGTGCGACTTCTGTCAACACCGATATAAGTGTTGCTAATCCTAAGCACACCTTGTCTGCTGGACCAGTTCTTGCTACATGCAGCAAAGATAAGCCCACACAAATTGTTCCACCGGTGGTCAGCTGTGAAGGCTCTAAAGGCAATGTAGTGCAATTGAAGTCAACACCAGCCCTTGTTCGCAGTGTTTCAGCTATATTAACTCCAACTCAAGTTGTAACAGAAAGACTTATTAGTTTCTCTGGTAACACACCACCAACAGCAGCCCCTCGAAGTCCCAGATATAATCATTCATTCAGTACACAAGAAGTTGATAGGCTACAATCTTTGCGGATTATACTTCAGAAGCAAGATCAAGAGGTGTTCCAATTAAGACAAGAGAATAGGGAACTAAGATCTTCCATTCAGGATATGGAACACAAGCTAACCAGGACTACTGAAGATTTGGAACATAGAGTGAAAAGATTAACAGAGGAACGAGATAGCTTATTGGAAAGGGAAAATAAATTGCTGCAGCAAATAAATGATAAAATTTTAAGTAACAAACAAATGAGCATTGTCATGGAAGAATATGAAAAAACCATTTCAGCTTTAATTGGAGAACAGCAACAGGATAAAGTTCAATATCAAGAAATGTTTGAAAAATTGAAAAGTGAAAGAGACCAAGCACTTAACCACTTAACAAGCATGGAATACTCATTTAATGATCTCCTATCCAAGTATGAGAAGTGTAAAACGGTTTTGTTGGAGGCAAAAGAGAGGGAGAAAGTTTTTGAGCTAAAAATATCAGAATATGAAATTGGAATGAAAAAATATGAGGTTTTGTATAATAATCTGAAAGAGGTCACTTCTGAAAACTTGGAAAAGGCCAATGAAACTTTAGAAAGCATCAAAAAGTCTCATGCAGTAGAAATTACGAAGTTAAATGCAGCTATGAAAAAACATGAGATAACAATTTCATCTCTTCAAGAATCTTTAGCGCAAAAAACTAGGGATAATGAAGAATTGACAAGAATATGTGATCAACTTATAAATGAGGTCAATTAATTTGTTAGAGTAATTAGTGAGATATTGTTTTTATTTCTTCATGCTAAATTTTAGAAGTGAAACTTTAATATTCATATATATCATAGGACTATTCATAATTTCTGGTGGCAGCCTTAACATATAAATTTTCTTGTTCCATATTTCCTAGATCTTAGTACTTACTTACCACCTTAACTATATTGTTAAAGCTCTTTAGCTGGTATTTTTACTAAAAATATTTGACCATAATCTTAACTGGACATGAGACTGACAGTAAAATTGTATGATGATCTTATTAGTTTATAGGAACTAGGGTTACTAAACGTTTGTAATTTTAAATTTGGAAGGAGTTGTAAAAAGTTTTGTATAGCTAACATTATTGTGGTGCTGTTTTAAACTTTTGAATTTTTCTTTTCAAAATATATAATTGTGGTGAATCTCAAATTTTATATAATTTAATTATGTAAGTCATTGTTATTATAATTATCGAATGACATTTCATTTGTGCCTTTGTTTATAATGACATTATAGAATTATTTTAACATTTTTTGTTTTTTATTTTACACATATTTAAATCAAAAACTTTTGTGAATACCTAGATTTAAAATGAGAATTATCAGTATTAGATTGTTTAATTATCATCTGTATATGTCTGCATTATTATTTTCCATTTGTTTTTTGTTTATAGGTGAAGTAGATCTGCTATGGTTGTTCAATGACCCAAATATCCTAGAAAAATTCACTACAACAAGTGATAGTGACCACAATGAAGGGTTCAGTTTTTGTGAGCTGAGTATGAGTCCTGCTGGCAGAGTCAATTTTCATGGGTATTTGGATACAAGATTACCAAAAGATGGGAGAATTAAAAAAGCGGGATATTGTGCCATGCGCTCTAAAAGAATTAGGGTGAGTTGTTTTCTATGGTGATAATATTCTACAGAAGTTGAAAGGACACTGCTAGTCTTTCACGTATGTAAAAACAAGAGCATGAACAATATGTTGCTTGCTTAGATGAAAGCAGATATGCTACATATTACTGTTTCTTTGATACTGCATTTGAGACAAAAATATTAAAGGTTTATTCTTGAAGGAGGTAACCAACAATCTAGAAACATTCAGTCATAAAAGTTACTACCATACCTAAGTATCTTTGATACTATGTGTTACAGAACCCAATGACTGCCAACAGGATGCTTTGTTTTTCAAAGTTTTGTCCAGTGTTCCGCAAAGTGCAGTATACATAGGGGTGTTTGGACTGAACTAAAGGACAAATGGAGTCCAATACACCCTGTAATAATAACAAAAAAAGTCTAGCTATAAAAAATAATACAGCTGTTCATTAATTACAGAAATCATTCAAACGAGAGGCAACATATGACTGGAATCTATACAACACATTGGTTCTAAAAGTCAGAGGTGATGGAAGATCATATTTATTGAATATATCATGTGAAGGATTCTATGATATCACTTGGAACGATATATATCATTATGTGTTGTATACTAGAGGAGGACCATACTGGCAAATTGCAAAAGTAATAATTATTTTAATATTATATGGAAAGCAATGGGTACCCATGTTTAGATTAAAGAATTTATTAGCACCAGTTCAGCAGAGGGATTCCCACAAAAATCGTATTTATATGGACGGCGCAATAGGCTGTGTGGCTGGTATTATTACTTCTGACTATTGCGCGGTGTCTTAGTACGAGTATAGAAGATATGACAACCAACTCCAACTCCTATTTCAACAGTCCGCTACAAGGTAGAGAACGAGACTTTCATTGAAATTGAGGAGGTCTACAGCGTACTCCAACACGCTGCTCCAGTGTGGTTGGGATAATGGGAAGAGTTGATTGCCAAATTAAGTGACGGTATACGTTTAATTCCAGTCGAACACCTCCGACTTTACCGAGTCTGAGTTGGTAACTGAGACTATCACTACATTGACACAAGCTGTCAGACTATAAAGTCTTCTAGATCAAGTAAATGATTTTATAAAGATAACAATTGTGATGTTATATTGAGTATATGTATGTGAGATATATTTTTGATGTCAAGGCGTGGTAAACATTAATAGACAAAACCTCATTTTTATCATATTTTCATATACTATTAAAACTACAATTAACTAAAAAACATTATTCTTGTTATAGATTCCTTTTTCAAAATTTATCTTAGGATCTAAGGGTCGTATACAAGACAAGCAAAACAGAATGAGACTAGATAGAATAACACATTTTGGAATATCATGTGGTGACAAAATAAATGGACCATTCAATTTAGAAATTGAATATGTTGGTATGTATATATTGTAGTTATTGTAAAAACGTGTTGCTTGCAAGATTTGCACTTAGAAATTCGAGCAATTCTTAATAACAAAGTGATAATCCCTAGACTTTTGACAATTTAATGCATAAAAGATTGATTCTAAAAGGGTCGCAATTTCTCAATGAGCGTTTAATGTTTTGTTGTATAGTACTTTGGTGATGCTTTTCTTCTGGATGGCACATGATTACTAAAATGAAAATATGTATGAGTATGAATGACTGTTAGTCGCCTATTAACATCGTGACACCAAACATCACCAACGCATTTCGTTGGATGGCGAAATGTCGTCTGTCGCTGCATGTGGGCATTTTCATATAATATACACTTGACGTAAGAAACTAAAAATTTAACTGTAACATAACTTAATTTGATAATGACACAAATTCTTGCAAATCGTCCATTGATGGCAAGTCACCTAGTAGTGAATTTAGGTTATAACAATTTCTGTTATTTGCTTTTTTCAGGTTTGGAATTTGATCCTACCCATGACGAAGAGTTTGCATACGAAATGTATAAAACTGAGAGATATATTGTTGGAGTTTAATTCCCACCATCTAATCGATGGCATCTAAACCGAAGCATATATATACTGTATACAGTACAATCATATATCACAGAGAGGTCTAATTGGACGTTCTTTAATTAATCTATGCCTTTTTGGAAATAGAGGTGAGATTTAGCTACCACAGCTGTCGTTCATACGACGATTGGCCATGATAGGCCATCATTTAAATTATATTACAAATATTTGTACTCTTGTTTTAGCGCTGAATAATATATAAATAAATATTGTTATTGTAGTGACATGATTTCTGCTAATTGATACTTGGTTTCGATTACATGGTACGGAGGATTGTTTTTAATATTCCTGAACTTGGCTCCTTTTACTGTGACTTGTTTATTTCGTCAATTAGGGGAAATCTATGTTCACACATACTTCTTTCTGTTGCATTGAAGAATTACATTGAAATTAAACCAATACATGTATTATTCTTATACCTAGCCACATGATTTTATGAAATAAACTCTGTGGTTCAATAAGTTGAAGCCATTGCAGCATCTTTTGTGCAGTTATATAACCCTGAGGAAATCGTCAAAACTGCCCGGCGGCGTTGAAAAATAGTTTTCATTTCAATAAAACCTACAAAAATGGCAGCCATTCTTTAGAATTCATCTCGCCACCAAGACAAGGATTACCAACTATTATCATTCGAGATCGCGATTTGTTAACGTCTCTTTTACAGAGGCCAACTTCATACAAACAACTTCAAACATTATATATTCTCAAGTAGTCACTAGTTTCGAGAGTAGCTCACCGATATCTTTATTGGTATTGGCGCTTATACATATGTACCTACATAATATTTCAATTTTTATTTATTTGGGTAACAAACAACGTCTTCCTATCTTGTAGATACAACAGTGTACAAAAACAAGGAAAATGCTAAGTAGCAAAGACAACTTGAGATTTTACCAATACAATGAATATGAATATATACAATTAGAGATTCTTGTAAATCGGCTATTATATGTCGTATACTCCTTTTTTAGCCTGGTACCGTACAGCTGAAAGGATCAACACTGCAAATTATGATTATATAAGATACCAGAGCAATGTAGGAAAGTGTTGTTGGTGTACTTTGTTTTGGTAACAGGAGTATAGAATAACGAAGTACAACGCAAGTTAATCTAGAGGCAGTTAAAATAAATATGACAAAGTAAAAAAGCACAGTTTCAAATTTTATATAAAAAAAATTGATCTCTCTCTCTCTCTCTTAGTCTATTCGTTAGGAATGGTATTCCATTTATTGTTTCATTGGAATAGAATTCGGGTAGATACTTAATTATATCTATATTTTTGATTTATAATAACATTGCCCAATGATTAGACATTTAGAATGTTTTCATTACATAAATCTACATATAATTATATATCTAATCGTACATTCTATATCTATCAAATAAAAAAATAAAAGAATAAATTTCCGTATATTATAGCAAATTATTGTATCAATAATAGCACTGTAAATTATGGCGCGGTATAGTGTTACATAGAACATATTACTCGGTGCGCTCTCAATTTTTCTTATATCCTCGAAATTCAAAATAGTTTAAAATAAAGTAACACCAGGTGGGCCAAATATAAAAGCCCGACGTGAGTATTGATTGAGTATAGCTGATTTAAATAAAATCTGCTATACCGGATGGTCAAAATAAGGGAAAACCAACGCAAAGATCTTACTCACATTAAATGTGTGAAAGATGAAGCCGGGAAAGTGCTAACAAAAGATGAAATATTAATAAAAGTAGTATGATGTACTTTGAAAGGTTGTTATATGTAAAGAATGATTGGAATGGTGTCTTGCATGTGGCAGGAGAAAATACAGGATTGATGAGGGAAATGTGCAGAGAGGAAGTCAAAAATGCGGTAAGAATAATGCAAGGTATGAATAATGGAAAGGCGGTATGATCAGATACCTGATACCTAGATGTGGTAAACTTGTGGAAGCATGAATGATTTAAAAGGTGGACAGATACAAATAGTTAGGTTTATTCTTCAATAAACACGAGGAGACTATCGATTTGGAATGGAGTAGCAGTCAAAGCGAATAATGGATATAGAGAAATAAAGCTGATAACGTATGCGATGAACATATAGAAGAAGGTTATAGAGAATCGGCTGCGGATGGAAACTGAGGTCACCCAAAACCAATTGAATTTTTGCCTGGATGAGAAACAACAGATGCTATATTGGCCATATGACAGTTAATGGAAAAATATACATCATAAGATCGTGCACATGATATTTGATGACCTCTTGGGTAATTTTGTAGTGGGCAATGAAACAAAAAGCTTTGCCTGTGAAGTTGGTGCAGTTGATTCGTGCCATGTTTAAAAAGCCGGTCAATGAGATCTGCGACTGTGGTGACCGACAGTTTCAGAGTAGCGGTTAGTTTGCATCAGGGATCGGCCTTAAGCCCTTACCTCTTCCTCTTAGTTATGGATACTTTGAAATTGGCCCTATAGGAAAAGGCATCCGGCTCTTTGCAAATAACATTGTTTTGCTAGAAGGATGGTGCATGGTTACAAACAAAAAAGAGCAAATTTGTAAATTGGTGGCATGCAACGAAGACCGTTGACTTGAAAATCAGCAGAAGCAAAACTGTTTTGTGATTTCGGTGCTGTCTCTGGTGCTGCTCCAATAACAATAGATAGAGATGTAATACCAGTTTGCTCTGAATTCAAATACCTTGGTTCGTTACTCCAACGTGTCGGAGAAGTCGATCGATATATAAAACAACGAATCAATGCAG
>DWPT01002885.1:0-15346 GCA_018251895.1 Agathymus mariae mariae | reverse complement strand
TTTTGGATATTGTTGAACTTGTTCAAATTATGAAGTCGTTACTGTTTCTGCATTAAAATGAAATTATTTTCAGTAGAAAGTGTTGTTTCTATAATATTTGAAACAGCTTTCTTTTTGAATGTTTTTTGCGTATAAAAAATCCATAACTTTTTTTATGTAAATAGCCGACAAATGATCAGGCGAGCCACCTGATGGTAAGTGGTCACCGTCGCTCATAGACATTAGTGAGACCAAAGGTATCACTCTGGCTCTCAATCTTCCAGCCGGTCCACTGCGAGATGTTTAGGGGGCTTCATGAAAAGATAATAATAATAGTAACAATATTAATGACTTAATATATTAATAATATAATCGTTACGTGAAGCCCTACCATCAAGCAGGCTGGCTTCTGCTGCCTCTTACAACACCTTGTTCCGTTACCATGGACTTGGGGAGAGTATTCTAGACCGCCCCAACACATCCAAAACAAACTTGAACAGCGAACACGTTACCATTCACTTTTATAATAGTGACATTGTTTTCAAGGAACACTTAAGTCAATCTCTGACCAAAGCCAATATTTATTTATAGTTTTATTACATGTCGACTTTAATTGTTTTGATTAAGCGCTCATAGCCCAGGGTTGTTTCGATCTTAAATTATCGACTGAGTGTGGCATCTGCGGACACGATCGGCACTGGGATAGTTGACAATTATAGGAGAAATTTCTAGAGCGCTCAATGTTTCAGAGGGGACTTGCAAGCCATTTTTAGCATTTGTTATTGGCAGATAACAGTTGTTAAGCCATTACCATTACCTTTGGGTGACTTAAGTATTTCTGGCGCTTGGAATGGTCATTAACCGCCAAACTGCCGTAGAGTATTGTGGTGGAGTAAGATCTGGGCCTCCGCAAATTAGAGAATTCTCATACTTTGTAGTAAGCTACTAATCGGTTAAAGCAAATTTAATTGTTGACGACCCCGTAGCAATATTGGTAGTGACTCTGCCTGCAAAGCAAGGGGACTCGGGTTACATTCTCGGCCGGACAGTGTGCAGGAAACTTTGATAACCTGAATCCTAGTTTCCTCGCAGGAGGAGGTAACGTTTCAAATATCGCCGGTAGTATAGACATTATATGACATGATAACAACAATTAAGTTTCAAGAACAAATAACAACGTTTATTTGTCACCTCAACATCTAATGGGACTCGAATCCGAGATCTTTTCCTAGACTGGTAGATTTACTACCAATTGGGCTATGGAATCATCAGTTACTTAAATAATATTATAGAACAAATTAGAGTATAGGAGCGTATCCAAGCATTTCCATAATTAACTAATTGTATATGAATTCTAAAGTAATAGTGGAACTTTAATTAACTAACCACCGGGCAACAAAGCCATTCTCGGTCAAATATTCAGGGGCATTTTAATTATCCGGATCCTATCTTAGGTTTAAACTGTGCCCCGGCGCGTAGTTTTAGAAACGGCCATAAAATAATGACACAATTGTATTTATAAACAAGTTAAGAGTTGTAGGAGTTATTTTTCAGGAACAGAAGCGATTGATACTGTCGGCGTGACAACCAAAAAATGTTATACAAAACCGGATTCTTTCTTCTTTTTCGCCAATTCTTCTATAACGGTCTTTGTATTCCGGATGACCATGGACGGCGTAACTAATATCATACCGAGACTTATCTACTGATATAAAACTATGGTAAAATGACAAGATTTTTCGACAAAACAATGAGTTAGAGTTTATGTATTAAGTAATTGTTATGTATTAAGTAGATGATTATTTATAAATCGTGTAATAAGAGAAGACAAATAGTTAAAAGTTGATATAGCAAAGACGTTAAGTCTTGTGACTCGAGATTAGACAAATTAACTGGTCTCAGAAAGATTACATAGGCTCTGATATTCGGTTTAAATTAAATGTACTAGCGATACAAATCAATATGGCAATTAAATTATTCATCCATTAAAGATATAAAATGATATGAAATGACCCATTAAGGGTTTCACTTTTGTAATAATGGCATGTCTATATATCATTTTGGTCCAGGCATGAAACAAAATAAACTGGTGTCTATTGAATATTTTACTTACCTCTCACTCAAAGTTATTGACGATTATGTTTATGGCGATTTCAACATATTTAACCTGTAGCACGCCATGGAAATAAAATATGACATATGAAATCATAGAAGCACATAAAGAATCACTTCTCACTTTATTGCAATAATTAAAATTTATAATTATTGATCGATTAATTGCTGATTAATTCCTGTGCTATTCAAATAAATTTATAATGCGAGTGTTTTAAAATTTTTTGCATTTTCACATTTCACAAAATGTGAATCCTTTTAATAACTTTTATTTTAAAATAGGAATATATTATCCGTTTTTTAAAACATAATTCACCTATTTCACTCGGGGCCAAAAGTCCCGGTCTTCTAAAAAACTAAGTTCACCTGAATCCATCGATGATTTAAGAGCTATTACTCTTTTGTAAACTACTACAAAAGTCATCGACCATCAACTTTAAATTTAAAGTTCGTTTGCTACTTTCATATCAATGGTAAAAAAAAATCTAAATTCATAAATATGGCACATAGACGTCCGCCTTCGCTTATAACTTGTTGCGGTACAATGGTTTTTATGAAATTAGCTTATACATTAGGATTCTACGTGAATAAATACGCAGTGAATAGCGTGACGTTGAATGGATGTGAAATATTCTCACGCGAAATCCCTTATACTTTAGGAGCGAGTAATGAAAAATAAGAAGGGCTATAGATTTTCTAAATTTGAACTTAATTTAAGTTTTTTCAAACATAAAATATTGTTGTCCTTAATGAACCTATTAACATTTATTTGATGTTAAAAAACGGTCCAATAAGATATACCTGAAATCAATGTCAATATTTGAGACACTGGAAAACAGAAATAACCTAAGATATTTATGTTTGAATCACCGCATTTGACAGTTGAAACAAATTGCCTAGTTCAAAAGGATACAGGCGTAACTTTATACATATATACACACATATACTTTATATATACTTCCTATCAACGCTGATGTATAATAATACAAACCCACCCTCACGCTGCTTCAAAAAATTTACGCCTTAGTCAACAAATACCATCCGCACTGTTTAATTTTATTCCGTATCCTCAATCCTCAGTTTTATTATATTTGGCATATTAAATATACATTCTTGGATATCGGTGCATATAAGTAACTGCTAATTGAAATATAGTCCTTGAGTTATTTCAGAATACAGAATGTTAGCGGCACGAGTTGATAAACGCTAGACTATATGCTAACTGAGCCACACCTTAGATCTATTGTGACAGACAGACCGTATGGAATAATTTTGAAAAATCCTTAGCGTAAATGATGAAATAATAAATACGGAATCCACGGTTTTTTCCAAAGTGCTCGCTAGTAAGCGTCAGAAGTAGGTACCTACATCCATATAAACTGCGAGTAAACTTAGTAGGTAACTTATGCTGTTAAAAAGGTAAGAAATTTTCCTGATATCAATAACTTCAATTGCTTGTTTATTCTTCATATTATTTTTGTGTTATGTTTTACAACACCCAGCTGTAGAGGCAAGTAGCTGCTCAGGAAAAGAGCTATTCGTGCTATTATTAAGTATTTTTTTTTAAGTCTACCTGAAAAATACGAAGAAAAAGATATTTACGGCCGCTGTCTAAACACTTTAAAAACTTGTCCAGGTTGACTTTTGAAGGATAATGGTAGGTAAAAAAACCTTGCCATCATACTCGAATACCGTTCAAATAATACTATGAGTACCAGCAATGACAAACAATCGTTAGACAAGTCTCGCCTGTTGTTTGCCTGGGTGTACTAGCAATTGGCTTAACCTCAAGGATGAGAGGATTAATATTAATATTTTTACATATCAAATTATGATTTTAATAAAGTTGTGACGCATATATTTTCAATAACTATCTAACTTATACGACAGTTAGAACCACCGAATTCCAATAAGGAGATCATTCACCATAACCTCATAAACTGAGATAATTCAATAAATTTCAAATACTCCTGATTAAGATGTAAGTGTAACGTTACCAAAAATCTAATTTAGTTGTTTGACGATCAAAAACAAACCGCCCACAGTCAGTGTCGAGGCGTCAATCGCTCCACTGTACGGCGCTGCCAAGGAGCAAATTGATCTGTCAATCATGACAACGAACACAGGGGCTGTGTGACCGCGATCCTGTCTGAATATTTATATTGATAAGTTGCTCTTTTGTTTCTTCTGTGAAAATATATACCCAATATCGTATATAGAAATAATATTGATCCATTAACTAACGTATGGCATTCCAAAGCTACGGACCTTCGAGGTCAGTTTTTCGTACGCGCTGGTTTAAATCCTGCAATTTTTTCGAATATAATGTGAGTAACAGACGTGAATTATTGTAGCAAACATACCGTGAATGAAAATAATGTATGGATTTGGGCTACCCGACATTTCATCTCCATAATATTCATAAAGTTGTTTTTTTGTGTCGTTGTAGTCAGCTTACCAGCAATTTGTTATTATGTTGGACCATGATCAGTTGGACCTCATGTTCTGACAAGATATCCAAGCACCAGTAGAACAATTATGAATTATGACGTGTGTATGCTAACTCTCATCACATCGTTAGATAATTATATCAAAAATTTTGCACTGATTCTCGAAACGAAGCTGAATTGAGTTGCTAGTTGTAAAATAAATTCAGCGTTAATGAGGAAACAAATTGGAGCCGTAAAATATTTTGAGACTAGAACACATAATTAAAATAGCACTTCCCTCTTCTTAACCATTACTTAATATTGGACTGCATATAAGAGGAGCAATCCTTCTCAAAAGCCAGTGTTTCATTTACTTTACGTAATAAAATTCTCATTTGTGGAACTGTTGTAGAGACATGGTAAAATTCATCGTTTGATTATGCGATACAACCAACTTTTATCGTTGTGTATAGGTGTGTATTAATATTAGCAAACACATTTAAAATAGCAGACAAAATACGAGACTCTGACCTCGAGTTTTTGTCTAGAAAAAAGGTTGAACTTGTAAATAACATAATTATCTGCCCATGATAATTTTCTAATGAATTATTTAATTAAAATATATAAACGTAATATCTTTAGGGCGATCAAGTGAATTATGAAGGGCTTTACCTTCTATATCCGCCCTCGTTAATAAATCTCTGTAAAAAGGCTCCTGAAATCATGCACAAGGATTACAAAATTTATTCGAAGCTAAATTTAACCAACAATTTCTGGCAGTCAAACTACACCATCGCTTCAACAAAACCCTGCCGAATGTGGTCCCGGATAAAGAAGCAGCAAGAAAATAGTAAAGGGTTTTTTTACTCACATTTACCGACCGCACTTAATACTAGTACAATATAGTTATATAAAACTTAAGTTCAACCGGTCTCCTCTTTAGAGTCATTGTCCAGTTTGTAATAACCTTTCGTCAGAAGAATACTTTGACATGAGTTTTTATTTTACGGTATAGCATTCCCGTCAATTGTAACAGAACTAAAAAAAAATACCCAGGGCTACCAGTTTTGTTAAGTCTAAAACTGGGAACATTCAGCTTATCATTATTATTAATACAATGATTTCTTTAAAATTATTTATGGAGCTTACAATCGCAAAGCTAATTTCCTTGGTAATGTATAGTTTCGAGGTGACACACTTACTGGAGCATTATAATAACAAAACTTTTTATTGATTTATGGTAAGAAAGAGTTGTGTAATACGGCGTATGGAAGTGGTATAGTTAAACCAATAAAAATGTCCACACTTAAATACTACTAGAAACAGTTATATTCAACACACAAAAGTAAGATACACAAAACACTTGAAAGTAACCATAAAAAATAGAAGGAGAGTGTGGCACATAGAAAATACAGGAGACAGTCTGAACAATTAAATGTAAGCAAACAATAATTAGGCACTGCGAAAGTACTAGAGAGCTAGTTGAGCGATCAAGCGACACAGGTGTTGCGTGAGATGAAGGAAAGTCAACTGGCTGGTGGCGAGCGCGAAGTGAGTAGCGCGCGCGCCTGCCGATCTAGTTATCTAGTGCGCTATTCGTGTCCGTTCGTCCATTCGTTCGAGTCCGCGCGTGTGTTGGTGTTAGTGTATGTATGATGTGCATGTTGTGTAATGATTATGAACTATAAACATAGTATAATAAATAAGTGTATATGTGTAATATATATTATAAACTACATATACATGTTGAATATGGGACAAAGATGCCCACAGATTCTTCACATCATATCCCAATAGTTGCATTTTTTACATATTTCCTTTAATTTAGTTTGATTTCATAAAAATTGAGACGAATTTTCACACATCCCTTATATCTCATTAACTTCATATCTTTATGACGGATCAATCATGTCAAAATATACCGTTCAGTAAGACACTACAGCTGCTTCACGCGTCAGTTACAGCTTATTTAATGTTACATTTGAGTACAGAGATAGCTTTAGCTATTTGCAGGACGTAAAATTCAGGGTTAGCGTTCATCACAGTTCAAAAAAACACATAAAAATGTTCTACATTTCCTTTGTAAGCCTTACCAAAACATAAACAAAGACCTGCATGTAAAAAAACGCCCCATCGATCATGGGCTGACTGTGACGCAGGTGTTTTCCATTTTCTGGATTTAGGTGCAATTCTGAAGAATTTCAAGGCTCATAGAATATATATTTATAAAAACTCTTATGAATAAAGTTACACTTGGACAGCAGTAACAACAGTGAAGCACATAAATATTAAGAGATACAAGTGGGAAAAACAAACTAGTATTTCTGTATAAGATATTATCACAAGCACCCACGACCTTAGTATAAACATTAAATTCATATCTATAACATAAAAACTCGTCTTATATATACATGATTGATAGAAAAATAAAAAGAAATAACTGTTATAGGTTATCACTAATGGTGAAAATTCCCTAAGTGCCGTCATTAAGGAAATAGTCCAATGTTTTCTTGTTAAATAGCATTTGCTGAGCGTTGTTCAAGGCTCTCTTGTTACTCGAGACCTTTTGATCGATGAATTATCCTTTAACACTTCATTCTAAAGGTAGACTTCAATGTGGTCTTTTGAACGGAAGAAAGTACATTGAACACTAATACCTACTGTATTATTAATATAATAATGTTAGGAAACACAATTGTACCAAACATTTTCTATGTTTTTTTAGTCTTTATATGATCTGTAACCCTCTCGGTGACCGTATTTTGAACCACTTGTTAGAATAAGTTCACATTCACACAACTCACTCCTTAACCACTTGTAGTATCCAAAATACTAATGCCCCCATGCCTTTAAATTGGTCCCAACGAATATTTTATATGACCCATTGGTACTAATTGACATGAATATACGGTATTTGAAAAGGCCAAGGAAAATAAAAGTATCATGTAAAAGTTATATAAATTTCAGCGTACCTCAAAAAAGATTCCAGTAAGATTCACGATAAAACCTGAATTCATCTGACTGGATTATTCTGCAATGATGAGCGTAAAATTTGTCTTTAAGCATACATGATAGCTAAATCTAAACTTTCTGAATGCAACGAGTGGTCATTTCTAACCACCTTAACAACGATCAGTGCAAACCACAATGAGCATAGCCCACAAGCGTCAGAATCGTATCAAGATGGCTTTGTGTTTGCATAGTCATGAAATCCAGGGATCTTTTTATTCGCAAACTGATGAGTTCAGGGCATAAAGATATGATGAATGTTATGTCATATTAGTATTATAAAATAGTATAGTAAATTGGTATAGTAGTAGAAAAGAAAAATATCAAAAGTCTATTATATATTCTCCCCACTATTGCATCTCGCCGTGATCTCAATCCGTATAAATGGCTACAATTATCTGATTAAAATCTTGAGTGATCGTAACGTTGAAATAGATAAACGATTCGTTTTAGAGGTAATCGTGTACAAAACCAAAAGCTGGTATCCCAACAGCTTGTCCCAGTCGTACATTATATACCGATATTACATTATATTACATACCTAAATTAGATGTAATCTGCTGACTGTAGTAAGTGGTAAAATTTCAGAAGCGTGTTTCCTTACATTAGGATGAGTTTGTATTGTCGCCAATTTTCGACGCTCCAGCTGTAGTTATGATAACATCAAAAAAGCTAAATAGTCGTAGGTAATCACAGAAATTTACAAGAAATCTACGTAGTATCTAATAGCTTTAAAATTTCACAGAATTCTTTCATAAAAATCAAACGTACAAAATTTGTGAGTCATTATAAAACTTTTCGGTTTTAAAGGATTTCTCGATCCAGTCTCTGTATTTTAAAATTTAAATCGGGGTATATTTTGTCACGTATTTGCTAGTGGGGACCATTGGACGAGTTATCTTAATGGATCTTGCCTACTAACCCATTTCGGAGATGTTTAACAAAATGAACCTGTATTTTAAATATGTTACAGTACGAATATTACGATTTTATGGAATAGAGACACACAAATGAGAACTAAAAGAAACCCAAGACCCTTGAATAAACATTTATCAAATAAATATACTTAGAAGCCTCATAGCATGCAGACTGCTATTCTCGAAGTTAATATTTACTTGGTGTTAGTCCCGGGTCTCTGAAGAGTTTTAATTATGTATAGAGAAGATACACGCGAAACAAAGAGTAGAAGGAAAGAAAGTTAATTACGATTTACTTATGATAACTTTTATTTAATTATTTGTTAGTTTGTTGAATTTAAGTTTTTATTAAGTCAATGGTGCTGTAACACGGGGTTACTCAAGAAGTGATTTTTTTCAATCAGAAGATCGATGGAGTTACCACCTCTTATATTATTATGCGCGTTGAAGGCAATGATAGCCTCCCACTCAGTTCAGGTCAGGTATTGACAAAGTAAAAATTTGTAATAATGTTGTTGTAAGTGGTGTATTTATAAACTAGAGTATGGCACGAAATTTTGACAATTTGTAACCTCTCGAGACGACCTCGACGTGGCTGATCGACTCCATAAAACGTTTGACAAATGGAAGATCAAAGCACAACGGCTATTGTTTAAGTCAAATTATTTCTAAAGAGACGGTTGTCTGTTAAGAGCTTTCGAGGTAAATGACGTACGTATGAAGTTGAAATTGCAAAAAGAATACCGAAGTGCCTACGTGGCTTCTTTGCTTAGTACTCTTGGACAAACCAAATAATGTAATAAAAGTTTATTTTAAAAGGACCCGATTTTAGCGCTTTAGTGTGTTGCGTTCCAGGATACTTGGTATTGTTCTTTTGTTAAAAGTAATTGTACTGTATATCACAATCGTTTAGGTCCATATCTTTTCGATGTATATCATATGTATTATATATTTTATTCGGAAAAAGCAGTATCTGACAGTAATAATGATGATTTAAATAACGTTTCAATTTATAATGCTTTAAAATTTGACATTTGGTATTATTAAATCGAAATCTGGAAATCACCAAATGCATGCTAATTGCTGATGGTTTTCACCAGAGTCAGTCGGCAGATGACCTATTGATTTACCTCAGCTGTGAATTGGATGATTTTTGCTGAGTACATGCAACTTATAAAACGAGCTTTTTTCCTTTGCATCTGGCCAAAAAAGCTGTAAAGCGAGGACTTCTCCAAAATTGGAGATTTTAAAGTTGCCCATGCCCATTGGCGGTGATCATTTATCTTCAGATGGCCCGTCTTCTATTAAATCTGTCATTCAGGCAGAATAAAAATGTGTTGATGAGGTTAATGACAACTTTTTGGTGGACTCTTCCTGAGAAATGATGGGTCGAATTTGTAATGTATCGTTGACAAACAGTGAGTGTGACCCGTTACACCTAAACCCTTTTTGGGTCAAGTTTCAATCGAGCCCGAATGTGAAGGGGTTATAAATATTAAGGCTTATTACAAATGTATGCGTAATCTCTCGAATTTCTCATGCGTTTCCTACAGTGTATTAAAAATGAATTTAAAATTTATATTTTAATTATTCTTGTACCTCAGAGAAGCAAATTAACGTATATAACGGCTTATATTTTACCATCAGATGCATGGAATCTACAAAAATAAATAAATCTCTTGAATCTGTTAAATGGCTAGTAACACGTATCTGAATAACCTGGTCTTAGAGATATGCATTGTTGGCAGTGACCACATACAATCCTTAGACGACAACGAAGCAGGAAGTGGTAACTTGACCTGCCGAGCAGGTGACCAAGTGTTCAATTCCCTACCGGGGACCGACATTTATGCGCTACGTTAATGTTTTTCGGGTCATGGGTTTTTATAATATCATATTTGTGTACAATGACTACCCCATAACCCAGTTGGTAGTAGACCCTGCCTGCTGAGGGGAGGGGGTCCCTGGTTCGATTCCCGGCCGGGGCAGACGTTTATGTAACAAATAAATGTTTGTTTTTCGGTCATGGCTGTTTGTAATGTTATAATTATGTTTGTCCATGCCACTGGCAACACAGGGTATCCTAGTGCGAGGGTTTGTGTGTAAAACGTTTAACGTTTAATCTATGCCGCCCATAACCCTTAGGATCCCAGTGCGAAGATGTGTGTATGTGAATATTTCTTATTAATTTTATTAATTTATTTACTATCCATGTACACACGGAAACGATTTATA
The DNA here is from genome assembly GCA_018251895.1 of Agathymus mariae mariae. Taxonomy (NCBI): domain Eukaryota; kingdom Metazoa; phylum Arthropoda; class Insecta; order Lepidoptera; family Hesperiidae; genus Agathymus; species Agathymus mariae. The sequence goes on along the minus strand of DWPT01002885.1, from coordinate 4,665 downwards.
GAAAATGGGAACAAAAGTAAACAATGTGCAAGGGTAGTACTTATTTCTTTAGAAATCTCTTCCAGCAGACCCGCAAGAGGAAACGACAAGACAAATAAGAAAATTTAGTGCCTAAACATAAATATACACAATAAGCAAATATATTTATATAAAGACAAATACATACTAATATATATATGAAGTAAATAAATACAATACCCTACTTTCTTTATTGTGTAATTTATGTAGCCCGTAATTTCGTTTCCGGCTTGTTTTAAAATACCACTTATAGGTCTTTTACGGATTAAAAGCTCGTCACATGGGCATTACCGCACACATCCTCACATACTAGAACAGCGTAGAGGATTACCTCCAACCTCATTCGTGAGAGAGATCCGTCCTTTCCAGTTTGTAATAAATTGCATGTATGCTCGTACACCCATAATAATATTTATATTCAATAAGACAGAAAAGTAGGTAAAATGTTTTAAGCCAAACTGTTTCAACTAAACAAGTGCATGCAAATCGGCGACAAATATTCATTTTGGCGCGACACAGGTGCTTGAAAGACGAGATTGAAAAATTTTATAGGATTATTCAAAATTTCTCACTTATTCTCTGCCATGTGTTCTACGTTTGCTTGATATTTGTGATGAAGTGTGATTGAAGTGGCAAAGTTGCAATTCAAAAATAATACTCAAACTTAAGGATGATAGAATTTCTTCTCTTATTTTTCACACTTATGGTGATATTTTTTTGTTTTTGAAAAAACTTAGTCAAACTTAAAGTATACTATCTTAAACAAAACAGGATATGATGTGGGAGTCTTCCAGAGGAGAGTGAATAAGCTTTTATAAGTGCGTTCAATATCATCACCAGTTACCATCTGGTAAGATTGTTGTCAAGCATTTACTTATTCTAGGTAAAAAAAGCATTTTTTCAAATCAAATAAATAAATTGAGAACTTCTTCCTTTTTTGAAGTCGGTTAAAAAGAAACGCTGATGTTATTTTTGATGTGCGCCACAATAATATACCATCTTTCATTTATTATCTTTATTGCACAACATAGATTACAAAATAGCTTAAACATAGATAAATTGACCAAGAGACAGTCTTGTCGCAGACCAACGATTATTTATACGCAATCCGATGGACTGGAGCTAAGAAACTTAAAGGAAAGAAAAACATTGTAAGATAAGCACCTTAAAAGTACAAAAAAGCCGACGAGGTTCTGTTCAGGATAAAGCAAGTCAGCGATAAACGAAATAACTTATTTCTTGAACGTTTGAAGGTTAGTTGCGTATCGATTTAGGACGGTAGTTTTAGAGTTAAAAGACAATGACTACAAACAATTAATTTGAAGGTTAAATAGTTCACAAAACTATTGAAGGTGACACTTCACCGAATATAGGGAATAAATCGCAGAAATCTTGCGACAATCACTTCGCGTCACTCGAATAAAGATTCAGGGCCTTGAATACATCAACGCAGGAGCAGGGCTTCTTCCGGCGTCTGACTCGCTTTTGAATCGATTAGTGTTTTCTCTCTTACGGGCGGAGGATGGTAAATACTCATGTATACCAGCGCGGCCGGCTACACTGAATATGTGGGACTCACGCGTGACCTAGCGAAGTGCTAACCCACTAAAAAGCAAAACCTGAAATGGCTTTGGCCATGCGGCCTCTAAGCCTTCATCGGATGCGACCCTTCTTTAGCGAAAGGTGCTGGGTGGTTTATGAGTGGCTTTATACTAGTTGATTGGGGGTGAGAGAGTTTTAATTTACGTTTGAGTATTGTTTTTGTTTTATTATTGGGTGCTACCCTATGTTTTAGTTGTATAATGGGCCGATAAATACTACTGATAACAACAACAGGAAATGTGGAAGTTTGTTATATTGGGTTATGCTGATTATTACAATTCTGTAATTTTGATATTATTAACATTATTTACGTTCCAATATGGTTAACACACGGTTTTTTTTTTTCTTATTTCTTGACCGACAATGCATCTATGATGCTTTTAGTGATGTCCAGTAACGACGGTGACCACTTACCATGAGGTGGCTCTTCTGCACGTTTGTCGGCTAATTACATTAAAATAAAATCTACAAAAATTGCTAAACACATGCTGAAAGTGTTATGTGAAAACAATATACCTGCATTAGGCAATTATTATTCGTGTAGTACGAGACACTAACGGCTCATAGCCAATAATTTTTCCATATCCGTATTCATGCCATTTCATATAGATTAACTTTTTATGAATATGAATATTACATAAAGATTGTAACCATCTAACTTAAGCCATACTATATTACTTAACATAACAAGCAAATATACCGCCATGCGCCTGGCAAGCCAACCACGACAAATATTCATTTCGGCACAACGCAGGTGTTTCAAACGCTGAGATTGGAAAATTTTATAGGATTACCCTCTTCTTGTTTATTTTCGGTCGGTACCAACAAGAAATATTACAGGGCAATGATATATTTCAGAGGATAGAGGCTTAGACTGTTTGATTCATTATCCAGTTATATGGATATATAATTTGATATAATTAATTTAGTAAACCACGTGAGAAAGTACTTTGATGTTATTGCGATAAATTAATGGTCTAGAAAATGAATGTTGTTAGGATACAATTATAATACAATATTAAACATAGGACATCCTCGCTTTGTTCTTGACTGGTAACATTGAATGTAATAACGGTAACAAACTGATTTTCAATGTTATAATATGTTCTTTTACCAGCTGTTGATAATCAATATTGTAATGGTATAAATAGGAGCTTCTATAAGCATATTTCTATAGTTCTTGTTAGTTATACTTCAATAATTTGGTTCTAACGAGAATCTATTAAATGTTCAAATCAACATTGAACATGTAGTTTTTAACTATGTGAAAATCGATAATTTGTCTTCGCTTCGCTTTGATATAAAAAAGGACCAGCGTTCTTTTATGTGGCTCGGTGTTCATTCTTATACCAAAGTCCAAAAGTTAATACGTGATTGGAACTTTCAAACGACGTGTAAAAGAAATTGTTTAACAGATGATAAATATAATATATATAAATGTCAAGAGATATTGGAAAAAATAGAGCTTCAACCGATTTCACGCAGATTCAATTTTACGTTGTTAACGTCATATGTTGGTTTAAAAGATGGTCTGAGGTATACTTTCGCCCTTTCTTTTCTTCAATATTGAAGCATCTTTTCGAACTGATAAGTACTAGACGTATAAAATCATGTGTATTTAAAAATACCCAAATGTTTTCGAATTTGTGCTTTGCTGAAAATGGAATCTCATGTACTTTTCTCTTCTATAAGAAGACACCTGAGACTTTGGCTTTGGCCCAGAGGCATGATATATTTTTATATTATATATTTTTTATTATTTACACGTTCCTCTAGAGCAGAGTACCCAGACGATTTTTTCTCATAGACCACTTAGATATAGACCATAGATAACTATGGAAATTTGCATTGCGGCTGAATTTCGACCATGAGTTTTGGAAAAAAAAGTGAGAATCGATTCGTTTATTAATTGATTGATTGTACTATGAGTGAATATCAAAAAAGTTAAGGTGGTCAATCAAAAAAAAGGAATTCCATCCAACTATACTTTTTTACATCTAATCACAGTACAAAGAACCGATCAATTCCCATTTATTTCATTTAGAAAACTCCTCATTTAGAAGTATAAAAAAAAATATAAAATATGTATATTTTTGTATATATTTATTCAAATATGTAATTATTACACTATTCATTATTATTGTTACCATATTCAAGCCGTATTTCGTATCTTTGCACGTCTGAACAACCGTTGCGGACGGCGGCGCTTAGCAAGTCTCGACACGTTGCACTGAATATGGAATATGCAAATTTTTACAAGTAACCATCGCTGAGCTTCTTAAAATATTTTTTTCCCAAACTGACAACCAACGTTTTAGTTCGTCACTACCAAAAGCAGATACATTTTCGTGGAGCCTCGTCTACGAATTGTGAAACGCCATTTTTTTATCACGCCAACGTAGACTCCCGTCATGTCTCCCGTGGACCCCTGGCGTCCACCTGGACCATTTTGGAAACCAAGGCTCTAGAGGTTAGGTTGACCTTATTGGTACTTATTCCCCATTGGTATGCTCTACCAGCCAACCTTATACATCGGAAATGCAAGGTAGGCATAAAAATACAGAATAGACGGCAGGTAATAAACAAAACCAATTGGTAATACAATAAATCTATTTCGTCATGTAACTAAGGCACATTTTTAATCATAGATACCTTTTTTAGTTACAAATATAAAGTATCGATTTCGCTGACAAATCAAAAGGCAATTTGGTAATTGACTTTTGCGGACCCTTTCCCCATTTCGAATTAACACAAAATCATGCTAACACTTACTTATCACGTGTTTAGCGTGAAATCTTATTTATTATAGGCGAGTGCATAGAAATATGCATTCTCATGCACATTAGTTGGTTCGTTTGTTTCGGATCTTCATTGTAGGGAAGAAGCATTATGATACAGTGAACATACGGAGATCACGATCACCAGTTTATTTATTTTGTATATACGAACAATATACAATTATGTATAATGTATTTACTAGGTCACTAATTATACAGACTTGTATTTTTTAATTTCTACTTTAATTTCTTCATATTTTCGTTACCT
>DWPT01002884.1:0-15348 GCA_018251895.1 Agathymus mariae mariae | reverse complement strand
AATTTACAGAAATTGCAATCTTAGTAGTGTTCGTTAATAGTTAGAGGTGCTACCGGAGGCGGTACTCAGGGAATCGTGATACGACGCCGTCACGATCGAATTGTCGGAGGGGTTTTGATAACAAAATTTTTGGTTTTTCAATCTGATGCCTATATATTATTTTACCAAAAAAATTAAGCTGGTATGTCTGTCTGTCTATAACATTAAAATATAATTGTTATGCTACTATCATAACGAAAAATCATTAGTTATTTGTTAGAATATCTCTATCTCTCTTTTCGTCTAGGTTTGGCTCCAAAATAGCTGACTGTACTGGTAAAATTTTCAAAGATTGTATTGGTTTCTTCAACTTATAACGTACCGTCATGTCTTATCGCAATATCGAAAACGGTTAGGAATTGTAAGTATTTAACAAGTGTGCCTGACCGGTCTCACTTACAATAATTTACTCAGTGAACTAAGTTTTAATACATTGGTTGTTGCCCGCCTTAGTTTGATCCATCTGCGTACTAGATTGTAGAAAATTTGACTTTTTAAACTTTTCATTAAGTGTTATAGTTTGTTTTAAAAATGGTTGCGTCTTATCACGAGAAAGGCATCGCTTACGATATAATGATGACGCCTTATTTATACCCCGTCTAACGGATCTATGAAATATAGAGTAAAATGCCCTCGTTTCGTTTCAGAAAAATTACCTTAGTCTTAGAAAAAGCACCTGCAATGTTTTAGGATTAGAAAAACAAACAGATGGGTCATTTAATGATAGGAGTTCATCGCCGCCCATCGACATTCGTAACCTCAAAGGCATCAACGAATGTCGGCAATGATGAAAGTTAAGCGAAAGAACACGCTTGTTACGTATTGTTACCGAACTTGTAACATTTCAAGGATGACTTTTAAAGGAGAGTGCCACACAATATTATTACCGGAGTTACTCTTACTCCATCTACAACAACGAATTTATATATTTTTTAATTTTCTTCGTAAAGAATTTACAGCTTTCGTCTAACAGAATCGATGTATGGTATTTTACCCCGCATAAATAATGGTTGGCGAAATTGGAAAACTTTCGCGATTAAAGTCCTGAATAGAAAATTGTGCGCCGACCAAATACGAAATTACTCACAGAATTTTAGGTGCTCCCAGAAAATAATATGAAAAATATTTTGAAGAGAGTATATTTAAATTAGAATGTAGTATGCAAGTATCGTACCCAATTTCTTAGTGAAGCGTTTGGGTTTCATGGCTTGCTCTTTTGTACCATCTGGTTGATTGTCATGTTCAGGTATTTGAAAAATGTGGACGAGAGACCATGTAATGATTATAGTAATACGGTAACTTAATCATGTGCATCTATAGCATTTACAAAAACCGAAATACTTTATTTTATTTAAAATATTTTGTTATTTGACGTAAGCAACTAGCATATAAGAATAGCACTAAATTATCAGACTACAGCAGCACTCTGTTTCTTCTATTTACTTCCTACAATGCAACATCGAAATAAGATAATATGTGGACCATATTATCCATTAAAAATAATCGTAATTTATCCAACCCTAACTAAATAAATGTTACTTCATTTTATAGAATTAATTCATGTTGGTATTCAAACGCATTAGATACTATTGAAAGGCCCAGGTCGTAGTTCTAAACCATCAGAAGTTCTTATCCTCCGGAGGTTTTCAATTCGGTAACAAAGCCGACGGCTCGACATGACTTGGGTTACAATGATGTTTTGCAGATAATAGATATTTACGAAGGTAATCAAAACTAAAAATGTTATGGAGCTCTGTAACCGTAACCGAAACTATCGCATATCCGAAATAAAAATGCTTCGGAAATCGTAACGGAAATCGAAAAAGAAATCGAATAATTTTGGATAGGGGTAGTCTTAATGAAACACGTTATGGCAGATTTACACTGTCCGAACCTTGAGAACCTTGACGTAGTTTTATTACTTTTTTAAGCTTTGTTTTTCATTATTATAATACCAAATAATAACTAGACAGAAAGTCAAAATGTTACCTTGTAAATACATTGTATATTTTGTTTACAAGTCCAAAATCATCTTATATCCGTTACCAAAATTATCCAGAACAAACGGATAATAAGAAATAATTTTACAGTAGTAATCGTTACCATATCCTGATCCGAAATTTCATATCCACAATATCGCTAATCGAAACACACGGTATGTATTTAGGACTAGACATCTTTTAATCAAGAAAATGTCCTCAAACAGTGGCACTACGGTGAGTAAATAAGGATGATATGGCCCCGGGTCGATTCTACTGGACATAGTTGAGCTTTACACAACCCAGTTTAACTTTTAGTATGCTGAAACCTTTACCTGTTTAACGACTACTACTGTTCCTTTGTAATGCTTACTATTCCACTTCTAAGTCCAATCGTAAAATGTTTTTTTTTATGTTAACAGCCGACAAACGAGCAGACGAGCCACCTCACGGTAAGTGGTCACCGTCAGTCATGGACATCGGGAAGAGCAAAGGTATCACTGATGCGTTGTCGGCCAGGAAATGGTAAGGTAAGAAAGACGGTACTGGCTGTCAAGCCCTCAGCTGGATGGAACACGTTGTTTGGTGGCTGACTCAAGCAGGAGGGTAGTAGCTAGCCAGGTAGACTTAATAATAATAATCCTTATTCGAAGATCTACCACCAAGCAGGCTATCTTCTGTCGCCTCTTACGTCATCCTGTTCTGTCAGCATGGGATTGGGGAAAGTATTCTAAGTCGTCCCAATAAGGCCAAAATCGTTTGATCGTATTTGCAATGTTGGAGAGCAGGTAATTTTTCCTTACCTTTGACTAAAAACAGCTCGGTAATGCTGTAGGTGTTATTGATATGGCGTTGACCACTTTCCATCACGTAACATAAACGCTCGTTTGTCGACTATTAAAATAAAAAAAATCAAAACCCGAGAACAAATACCCAATTCACAAAAGAATAACGAATCTGGGAGGTTCCAAAACGCTCAGCAAATAGGGTCACTTCCAACAGAGCTCCTTATGTGGATGAAAACATAAGCCCGATAATATCATCGGCACAAAGTTCCCGATAAATCATTCCTATTTCGGTTAAAAAGGGTAACACACTTCCCACTAACGACAAAATACGTGTGTTTTCAAGGTGATGTTTTCCTCAAAAACAAAACGAGGGTCAGTACAAGTGAAAAAGGATTAAATCGATGTACTGCCAACGGCGAGCCCTTCTCTGAACAATGTCTCTAATCATTTGCATTCATTAGGTATGTTTCAGATGGCGTCTCCGACTCTATACGATCATATAATCCTTAAAATATGTGACTGAATTCTTAATAGTTATAAAAAAAATTGAAACATAAGGTGTATATTATAGATATGTAAGTAGTTGTTGTCATCTATCTCACAATTGCCATCTTTTTTCAGGTTCCGTATGTTCGATGAAAATACTGAATCATTTGCATGTTCTATGTGTCTGTCACGTGCGAGTTCGTAGAAATCTACTAGACTTGGATAAATTTGGTAACATGAAGAGTGCTGTGACCTAACAAGGAAACTAACAGATTTCAGGGCATACATTACAAAATTAAAGTAAGGCTCGTGTAGAATTAAAATAAGCGTTACATTACATTAAAAGCTTGGTGACGAGCCTTCCGTGTAATAAAGTTCCTTAGATAAAGGTTACAGGAAACTTACCACAAACATTTATAACATTCCGATGTAATTATCTTAGTTATGTCACAGTGAAATACATTGTACAATACAATTCGGTCTAAGCCTGTTGTTTAAGCGAACTCATACAAACCTTTTTACTATAGATCGTTAGAAGGTTAAGTCTACTCCGGTATATTTACAAGTTCTACAAAAATCTCATATTATTTATTTCTTCAATAAAGCCTCGGTGGGGCGTGTCAGAAATTTTTCAAAAAATGTTGACGGAATTCTCCTTTGCATGTAGCCCATACGGCGTATCGTGACCGATATACGACTGCTACCAAGTATTGGCACTTAGGATAGTCCTTCACGACCAGCAGTCGCGTGATATATTGCGCTCAGCACAGACTTTGCGATTGAGCTATTAAAGATAAACGCCGCTACACACGAGTCGTACGAATGTACAACTGTTTTTATTAAAAATTCATGTTAATTACTTGGAACTTTTTGTTAGGGTTTCAGAACAACGCGAATTATATTGAAAAAAACTGTATGGATTACTGGATTCACGCATAAATCTGATTAATGTTGTGCTAGTTAACAATAAGTTATCTGTTCTTCTATCAAAAAACCTATTCCTTACGTTTACAAAAAGCATCCTCGGTCTAAATAATTGTTTTTTTATCATACGTTTAATAAATTTTATGTTTATCTCTTTCTAATATCAGGCGTCATCGTACACCCCATTTCCTCTTCTCAGAATGAGTAGTCATATTCCGCGTCTTCGAGAACTTTATGGAGAACTTAAGATATGCAGGCATCCTGACGATATTTACATTCGAAGCAAGTAATACGCACATAATTTGAAAAATTAGAGGTGCATGCAGGATTCGAACTCGGGTTTTCCGTGCGGGAGACCAACACTAAAACTACCAGGCGACAACTGCTTTTATATATAATATTAATATTTGTTGGTGGCTGTAGTCATATCTATTAAAAAATATATAGTGAGGGTTTGATAATGAACATAATTACAAGAGTTATTCCACGACATTTACTTTTGAGTTTGATTGCGATTGGATTGATTGTTTTATATCGATAAGTTTCTCAATGTCAAACGATATTGAGTTGATTTTTAATAAAAATAGTTAACGATGGATGTAAAAGATGGCTACGAGACATGTGTAAAACTTATATTATACCTACTGGGTTTGGGCTATAAGTTTGTCTCGATAAGGGTTCTTATGTTAGCTAATGATGTTGACATTATCAATCAATCATCAATGCAATGTTATTTTTTCACAATTTGATATTAATTATATATATATATATATATTTTACACTCGTAGAGGAGCTATTAAATATAAGTAGGACTAATTTTGAAGCATACCTTCCCAAACATAAAAGGAATTTCCCACATCGATTAACAAATGACGGAGTTTTAAAGTAACAGTCTTAAAAAAATTGAATACCTCCTCCTTTTTTGAAGTCAGTTAAAAACAAATATCTGACATGAAATAATAGTAATCACGGCTTCAAGAAACGTAGTTAATTAAACCGAGCCTCTATTTCTTTCTCATCCGCTATGTAAATTATTTGTAGATTCTATATATTATTTCGTTTGATAGTCATGTTGACCATGTTTCTCAACATTATGTTCGCTAAGGATGTCAGGAGCTAAGCGGTTCCTCATGTGCCGTGTCTGTAAAAGTAGGTTACATTTACGGGCACAATGTATGTAAATGTGAATACCATAGTGGAAGCTCGTCTTAGTGGAACATATTTGACCTGGTTTCCTGATCGATGTAATACAGAGGAGGCTTGTAGGGAAATAGTTTAGAGCTAGATAAATCTTTCAAAATATTCTTTATAAGTTCTTCAGTTGTCTGCACATTTATGTTAATAGAATTGTAACAGGACCAAATCTATGTTCACAATATTAATACCAGGAATAAGGCTAAATTGATTGTTCCAAATTTCAGACTGATCAGGACAGGTGGCTCTTTCATGGGCAGATGTGTCAATATTATTATTATAAAATTTCATTATAATTGACAGGAATGCTATATTGTAAATTTAAAACTCACGCCAAAGGCGTTCTTATGCAGAAATGTCACTTAATAATTACTTTCAGGATAAGACTGCTCGGCCATGATTTTAATATTAAGTTTCAAAGCCATAAGTGCGTTCTGTAACTGTGAGTAGGAAAAAAAAACTCCTCGGGAGTTTCTTGCCGCTTCTTCCTCCGAGACCACTCACCGTAGGGATTCGTTGAAGTGATGGCGTCCGAAAAGTGTTTGTAAATACCAATTTCGAATAAATATTATTTAATTTCATTGTATATATTTTAGCAATTTTGATGTTTACATGCTTTGTTATCCATGTAGAGTTAAAACATATTTTTGGACATATTTTCTATCTGTCTTTCTGACCAGATATCGTAATAAGACCACGAACAAGTTTGGAGTATGCTTGGCATATTAGTCATTTATATTTTGGGTCATAATCTAAGATACGTTTTATCCCGGGAAATGGATGATAATGAAAGAGTTAATATAGACAATTTAATTGACTATTTAAACATAAGGTAGGTTTTCTGAAGCGAAGCGAGGGTGGTTGATTGATATAATATGGTTTGGGGTGGATTAGGCCATAAATCCACCATCTATGATTGTAAGCCACCCTCTCTTGCTCATCGAATATAAATAGAACTACCAGTATGTCGCTAGGTCCCTTATTTTGGAGGCTGGCCCCTGCAACACTTGTCATAGTCTTGACAGTGCTGAAATACAATAGCAGGCTTCTCTATCTACTATCTATCCAACTTAAGAAGACTTGAGAAACCACTGTAGGTACATTTTGAACGGGTTTGTTATATAAAATAAGTTACCTAACGCTTGACAACAATCCCATCTGAAGGTAAGTGGTGATGAAGTTTAACATGTTGAATTGTCGGTAAAAAAAATATAACATTAAATAAGTATATAAACTAATTACTGTACGAGTATGTATGTTATAGATTTTATTATGTAAATTGAAGCCTAAACACATTTTTGTAAATTCTCGTCTGAATGTTGCTCTATCTTAACACATACATGAAAACCGCTGAACAGATTTAGATCATTCTTGGTAGATTAAGAACTTTGTTATGGCTCAATATCTAGAATGCCTTTCGCTCCGGGAAATAGATCTTTTCATTCGGAATTTTCCATACAGCTTCTGGTGTACATAAACATAACGTGGTGGCATATGCATAAGCATAAGGAGATCTCCTGCTAGGCTAGATGATCATGTCTGGGGAACGGCCGAGCTATCGATCTAATTAGAAACTTGTATGCAATCAGTGTAAAACCTTCGATATCGTGATCAGGTGTGTGCGTCGGTATATGCATGTAGTAGATTGTCGCCACACATTCAAGGAAATATGTTAATTAATTTTATTAGGAAATACGCTTATAACTAAACTTAGAAATGCTCAAAGATTCGCGGTCAGACGGTTTTTTTATACTTTTTAGCTATAACGGGTAGTCATGCCTGCTATCTTTGATACCAATATTTCGACCTAATTACAGGTGTGAGCAGAAACTCAGTTGATACGCGACAGGTACTAATGACAGAAGAACCTGTCAATTCTACGTCTAGTTAGATTCGTGCTCTTAGATCACATCACGACATACGACACTAGCGACATCTTCACTGAATTTAACTCTGCCGTGGACTTAGAAGTTTTTGTTAGAGTTGAAATATTTGTCTACGATGGTAAAAGTTTAAAGTCGTATATTTTTCATATTGTCCTTAATACTTACTCTTCTTGGAATACTTATCTATACATTTAGAATTCTTTTGTACGTGTGTATGTCACGGAACTCCTTCTGAATGGCTGGAAGGATTACGGTAAAATTGTTCGTGTGTGAACAAAAGTTATTATTTTATTTAATTTTATTTTTGTATTAATTTTCAGTCCTTTCCAGGACTTTTGAGGAAACAAATTAATTGTTATAGACTAACAAAAAGAACGACATACACGAAGGATTCCGCTTGTTCATCGCATATTCGAATGAAATTCGAAGATAAATGGGTGAAAACAACATTTTATGACCGTGCTCTTATCAATCCGCGCAGAGTCCCCTCCGCGAACAGACGTCCATCTAAGGACCCACATCGATTCCCCTGTCGGCGGACATTTATTTGACAAACGAGTTTGTTCTGAAGACCGACAGACAACAGTAAATTAAAATGTAACGTATTATTACTGTATATATATTTATTACAATATGGATTCTGGACTTCGTAATACTCGTAACATTTCTAAAAATTATTTATGAATACTTGGTGTATCTCCATTCAAACTCTTATTATTAATTGTTTGCAATTGAATAAGTAATCTCGACCCACGCAAATTGAAATCTTTTAACAGTTCCTTTTTGACACTAAACACTTTTAGCCGAGCTGTTTGGCAAGTCAAATTTAATAAAACCATTTATTTGTCGAGTGAGGTTGAATAAGGTTCTCACTAATCAGATTCATCATAAAAATATTTAATTATTTATGTATTTTGTTATTTTATTAATGTCAACTTATTTAACAGCATCGATTACTTCGGAATGTAGTTATGGTCATTTTTTATGTTACCAGCGGGCGCACTAGTAGATAGGTCACGTTACGGTTCATAGTTGTTTCGCAAGGACTGAAAGAGAGCGGGGAACCTTCTTAATGGATTAAATTAGTACTTATCGCAATTTATTTAAATTTGTCCTCGAGCAGGGGCTGCTATAGCGTTGTTTTGTCTTTAGATATACTTGTTTGTTACTTTAACAATACACGAGTAACGCGCTGTTGCTAAGCAAAATTAAGCTGATCTTTCAAAAATGGCTTCCCCGTCTTTCGGGCACATCTATCGTTAATTTTTATCAGGTATTTCATAAATGTCATCTTTATTTCATATCATTGTTATTGGAGTCGGTGTCGGTAGTTTTTATCGCACTTCTTGAAAAGAGGAGATTCTCAATCAGTTTGTATTTATTTATGTTTGTTACATTAGAACTTCATCTTTTATTAATCCTATATGAACAAACCCTTTCATTTTTATTTTAGAGAGTATATTTCCCAATTTCAACCATGTTTATAGATATTTGGTGTGGTAATATTAACATTTCAAAACTAAACAGATAGACAGATATTTTAGAAACATGTTTAGGTAGCTAATACGATAACAAAGTCGACCTACTCGTATATTGACTGATGACTGATAACGCGTGTTGTCAGACAAAAACTTGATTAAGACGCACTCATCAATAATTTACTCTTCTGTATAAATCTGTCTGTGTCTGTGTCTGTCTGTCAGCACATTTAATTTTTTTGTCAAATTTCATGCTAAGTATTCGTTTTAATGATTCATCGACATCAATTTGACTATTTTCAAAATATTTGTCAAGAACGGTCATGAATGGCTTGAATGATCGTAACGAGAATTGTTATGCAGTGAACAACACGTGATTGTGCGAATGACAGGCTATATAAAATATCGGTAAACTTAATGATTTACTAATTTGTTAAAAGTGTCGGTGGACGTGGGCAAATAACACGGCTGTTACACTGAGACTCGCTTTATTTGTAAGAGTCTTTTCTTATATAAATATAATAATATAATATATTAAAAGACTTCATAGCTACAATTAGAAACAGGGCAAAAACATTTAAGCACCGCCCCTGTACAACTTAAGAGTACTACGGCAAAAAGCATGACATGATGTAGCCAAAAATTAATAGTAGCAAGCTATTTTTCTCAACTGCCAATTGAGAATAAAATGGTGTGCAGGCTAAATTACTTATACGATATGTAATATTGAAAATATAATTTATAATAAATATATACAAATTACAAAATCAATCGAAGCATTTGTTCCGTGTAATAATCCTAATCAAAGTAGAATCGGTCCCAATGTAATTTTATATAAACTTAAATTATATTAATCAATATTTCGCAATTATTATTATTTTTGTAATATATTTCAAACAAAATCACTACTTAATTGAAGTACAACACTGAGTGAAAAAAAGATGCAGCTGAAAGAGCTTAGCTGACATTCCATGTCGTATTTGGACGGACAAATTATTTAGCGACATCGCACCGTGTAAAGGGTGTAAGTTAAAAAAAGTTAAAAAAAAATTAAAAAAAAAACGTAAAACGTTTTAACAGTTAACTCAACTATTTATTCGTCGCAAATATCGCATAAAGCAAATAGCCTTTCACCCATCGATATATGAAAATAAACAAACAATTTGAATCCGGAATGAATTTAAGAGTAACAATTTTGGAAATTTGATTCCAAAATATACAGTAACACTGTAAATACCAAATCAAGTGTTTTTTTGTATCTCAATAGCTGAACGAGCCACCAAAAGATCTACGGCGTCTTTCACTATCGCAAAAGCACTAGTGATGCTGGCCGAAAAGAAAGGGGACAAACACCCGCTCTGTTTGTTTTGCAGATTTGTTGTATACCTCAAACATTACAACTTAGTACAAACTATTACCAATTCGAGATTAAACTGGGTGAGTGACGTATCGCCATTGTCTCATCCACAATGGGGTGCAACATGAACGGGATGTTGGCTTGGACGTAAAGAGGGATACCTCTTATACCGACAATTTATTTTCCAAATTGCTACAATTTTCTTAGAAATGGTATTCATTTTATATTCCATCCAATACAGGCTTTCACATCTATCAGAAATGTACATTGACTGAGGAGGCTTAAGCGCTAAAAAGGAAGTCTAATGTAATAAGTTTTAAAAGCTTCATACGAACGTCTACAATAATTGGACTGACGGCGAATGCTTAGTTGTTGGCGTGAACGATATTAATGTCACTCTGACGATTAACGTGACTGGATGTACTGTAACACTTAAAGGATAAAATTGAATGATAAGGTGACTTTGACAGGTGCAATGGCATCGAGCAGTCTGTAATCATTTATAGGTTATTGTCTTATTGGTATGTGAGGTCCTTCTTCCATCATTGGTTCTTAGTCTCACCTGCTCGAGGCCATAGAGCTCTGTACTACAGATTAATAAACAGTAATCATGCATTATAGTAGGGTTCTTCACCTGGCCCTGTAGCTCGGGACCAGACTACAAGTTACGGTATCCCTTGCCTATCGTAAGAGGCGACTAAGAAGGGATCCTGGGTTGCGGGTGGTAAGAATGGGAGCTCGAACCGTCCGGCTAGCGATCCCGAGAAGGACTACGGTATATGTTGCCGCGTACCGTCGATAAGATTAGATGGGGACGGGACATGTTGTCCCTCCCGAAAAGAACTCGATAGGAGCATCGCGCTGAGAAGACTCAGGTTGCGTTCCTATGGAGATCCCGGTGTCTTCTACTTAGCGCCGAGGAAAGTCACCGAAAAGAGTTTCAGGGCATCAAAAATCCCACATAACCCGGCGTCGCTCCCACGGCACCGGGTACCTTTTGAAGGTTTCGTCCTCGAAAACAAAAACAGGTTCTTCACCTAATAGTCATCATCTTGAAACTTTTCAACGGCCTAACTACTTTAGAACATATTCATGTAATATATTTTTTATCTAAACGATGATGTGTCATTGTTACTAGAAGGTATTTTATGCCGTTGCAGTAAATATTAACAAAGTATTCATTCAAAACCAAAAGTGATTTAATTTACATAAAATATTCACTTGGTCAATGAAATGGCACCATAATGTTTGCTGGAGCAGTTAATGGTATATTATATCTGCTGTTGTCTATATCAGATGAAACACGAAGATATGCAACGTCGAGTACCTACTGTCAATAAATATGTAGGTGGATATTTATTGCTGGTGGTAAAATTTAAAAGAACACTGCCGTGCCTTGGAAGTTAATTAAATGAATTTATATGACGGAACTCGTTTTACATCCAGTTGGTGTACAACGTACATTATTCTTTTATTACAATACAATTTCAATTCATATTGTAAAATTAACATTCTACACAATTTTTAAGTATAATACAAGTTATTTAATTTAACCTGTCTGCAACAGGCTAACGGGTTCTTCATTGGTTTTCACGAATGTATTGCAGTAAACATCGCTTAATACTTAAAATTTGTTTCATTGCAAACCTTCGATAAATAAATTAATATTGTGCTGTATAATTACACTGTAAGCGTAAGGCGTAGTTTTTCTGAAGCGAAGCGAAGGCTGTTTGTTAGTCTTTTATAAATAGTGCCATACACAACGTGAAGATACGTCGAACGTGTGGAACATCTGACATGAGGATTCTTCCAGGATTTCGTAAAAATCATTGTGCCCGAAAAACGTCAAGAGTTCTGGTTGAACAATTAATTGTTTATACATTATTATACAAAATGTTTTTTGCCTTGATTATGTAGTTATGTAGTTTATTAAAATAATTGAAGTATATAAATATAGTATAAAGTCTCTTCCTTCAAAGTCTTTTCCTGACGCCAAAAATAGGGAATACAGGGCAGATTTTGTTAAACGACGATTATTTTATAAGTCAATTTTATTTGATGTGAGTATCAACAAATCTACGTTTTTAAATGAATTTAAAAAACATTAACCCCATTCAAATAGGTCAAGTAGTTCTCTTGTCATCAGTTTGTTTTGAATTTTTTTAACTATAAATGGCTCTCCTGTGAAGTTTCGAAAAAGTCCCTTAAGCCTTTCGCTCCTCGATATGAATTATTAGTAACACTATTCACATTAGTAATTTATATAGTAAAAAACGAGTCAGATAATAGAACTAAAATTTTGGTTGTTTAATACAAATAATACTTTTCCTTCACTATAATAAAATAAAATAAGCATTGAATATTTTATTCTTAGTATACTCCAGAATTCGGTACACATTTTTGTCGACATGAATTTGAAGTTCATAGTTTTCATAAATGAAATAAAATGTAATTGGTATTTTTAAGCACTAACAGTGTGCACAAATCTAATTCGGCGGGCGTTTTTGTTTATCGCTGACTGTTGCCATGACGTGATGCCAGCGGCGCTAAACACAACTATCATAGATAAAATTTTTGTAGCTTTTTGTATTTTTAATCTCCGGCACAACAAACATTGTTATTTACTATAAACCTTATGTTAATTATTCAAATATAAATGTAACCGTTAATCCACGTACCACTTATTTACAGAGCACGGATAGATAATCTGTATTAGCATGAGATGACGATTCATTTATTGAACGTCTTTAAATTTTTTAACAAAATTATTTTTTTGTAATATATAAGTGTGTAATATGGAACGTACCTTTAATATGTTTTTAAAAATCTATTTCTTACAGAACTCAGTAAGTCACTCGCTCCATTTTTACAAAGAACCATGTTGAGTAATTTTGTTGCAACGTTTAGCGCGCTTTTTATTTAAAACAGTGGAGAAACTAGGCAAGCGGAACAATTAATATTAATAACGGTTACAATCAGGCTACGGAGACTCGGCTTCATCTAGTGAAGCTATTTTATAGGGGTACCTAAAATTTACCGTGAAGTTAACTAGAGAAGCGGAATCCCACAAACAGCAGTAAACAGGACAATTCTAGGCATTAGTTCTGGAAGCGTTCATATTATTCTACATTAACACCCTGGAGTGAGAAAGTTTTGTTACCGTTGGATCGTTTCTTTTTCTCCGAAAGCGACAAATAGGATTCATGCCTCAAGATGTGTTTAAATCATTACTGGTAATGAAACATGGATCTGGCAATATGATTCGGAATAAATTGCAACTTTTTTTGACAACCTTGCAAAGACATCCCAACTTTAACAACAAATGGTTACTAGGTTATGTTTGGTTTGAAGTCAAAGGTGAATTTGTTGGTCAGTTTGTATGCAATGATATACAGTAATGGTATACTACAGTAGCATTGCGTAGCTTTTCAAGCTGTGCGGGACCGAAGACCAAAGGCCGAGCTTTGAGGAATCGTGCTGCAACACCATAACGTCTGATCATATTCGATGACATTAGACCAAAGGCGGTTATTGAGGGCTCCAAGATTGAATCTCTCTCTCTTCCATCCTACAGGTCTGAGTTGGCTTCTTTTGAGTTCTTTTTGTTCCCAATAGTGAAAAAATAAATAAAAGGAGATATTTCAAGCGTCGAAGAAGTCGTGTTTTTCCACGAAGTAGCGTTTTTTGATCGGTCAGATCAACACTGGCGAAAATGTTTTTAAAAATGGTTTGGACAAATGAAAATTTGTAAAGAGCACAAAGGAGAGTATTTTAGACAGATACAAAATAAATATAATATTTAATAGTAATAAAATATTGAATAATTTTCATGTATCGCAAAACCTATTGAGTGACCTACGTATCAAATTCACTGCAGTGTCATTGTATGGAGTAACCCAGCAAATAAATAATTCTTTTGATCTGAAACTTTGAAGGTATTTAAGTAACTGAAAATTATTATTCATACATAAGAAGGACATAACTAAAAAATAAGTTATAAAATGATTGTTGATAGCAAAAAATGTCAAGAGAATATCTGAAAGTAGTAAAGATATGTAATAAATTTATCTTAATGCTGAAACTTACTGTCTACTTAAATAAGCATTATACTGTTAACAATATACTAGAAATTCTCTTGTGTTATAAAACACAGTAACTTTCAATATATTCATATGTCACAGACCTAATATTTCTTGTTAATGTGTTAGGTTTTTTGATAATCCGAAATTCCAGCCCCACTCTTCCAGTTCCCACATATGTCCAATAGTTTAGTCATGTTTTAAAGGTTCTTAATAACCTTAATACTACCAGCAAGCTAGTCCTGCCGATGAAAATTAAATTTCTAACGTCGGCGTCGTGGCGAATGCGCTGCGGCGTCGCGTCTGCAATTTGTCAGTCAAATGCGACACGCGACGTGGCGCGGCGGCGTGACACGGCCATGTTGCGGTAATTTAATTTAAACTGTGCTTTTCGTAGATTTTACTGTACTCTTTTTAAATAATTAACTGGTAATTTATTATTATACCGAAATTATAAAGCCTGGTGGTATTGGGGCGGTCTAGAACAACGACCTTGATGCCATGCTGGCAGGGTGTCGTAAGAGGCGACACTAGCCGGCCTGCTAGAGGGGAGGGGGGTGGTAAATGCTCATGCATACCAGTGCAGCCGGCTGCGCTGGTTATGTGGGACTCGCGATAAATCTAGGGGCCTACCCACTAAACACCACCGGAGGTTTTGGCCATATGGCCCCTGAACCTTCATCGAACGCGACCCCCCTTAGGAAAGAGGGGCGCAACAGGTGCCATCTAGGAGGCATCCGCATGAAAAGTTGACACTGAAAGTGTCGTCGGAAGAGGGCTTCCGTCATTATATGGATGAACACCATCTGCGGGAGCTAAGATCTCAGGCTTGGCCTGGGCCGCCAGTAGGCATTCCACGTCAGCTGTGAGCTAATTGGGGAGATCAAGGAACCGAAGTCTCTCTTCGATGGTTGCGAAGGGCAGCGTGTTAAAGGCGTTGGAAATATCCCAGGACACCACCAGTGCCACACTACTCGCCTCGTCCGAGAGGGCTGTAACGCGTCTGATCACATCGTATTAACTAATCATATAACAAACCACTACACTAAATCACACTTTTATCTCATTATTAAATAACCACAACTTTGTACAATCAAAGGTCTAGAAGAGATCACTACGAGTATGACTGTTCTGAACA
>DWPT01002883.1:0-15349 GCA_018251895.1 Agathymus mariae mariae | reverse complement strand
GATAAATTAACAAGTAGTGATTTTTGACAGATCTTTTAAAGGCTGAGATGGTCTTACATTTCCGGATGCTCGGTGGTGGTCGATTTCTTGTATTATTCTGCAATGTATTTTAATGAGTTATCTGGAATCGATAACTAATCGAGTGATAAGACAGCCTGTTGTTAAAATTACATGTATAATCATTTATTTATGTCTTCTATTGGTATATTATTCAGCCTATTCTCTTATTCTTTGTATGTAATGTAAATGTTGACAACTCACCTTCGCCGGTGCTCAACAAAACATGTCGTACAATATAGTTTACAAGCGTTAATAATATGCTAGGAAGTATAAACGGCCCTTTAGGGCGTTAGTTTAATGATAAAAGATCAGGTGGAACTGTAATAGATAAGCAGATAATAAAAAATCACCATCGTAGGCGTGGAGGCAGTGTCGCAACCGCTTCCGTTTCCTAGCGATACGAGATCACGACTCGGATATGGCCTTACGTAAACAATTTGTTTCATGTGATACGAGGAACTAACACCGAATTAAGAAAATAAACATTGCTGGATGTAGACATTTTGTTAAGCTTAAATTGTTGGTAGATAAAGGTAATAACAAATATATACTATGGTTAATATAATTAACACAAATTTAATTTTCATTCTTCATTTAATATAGATGCACTATAGCTACATCTGTGATCTACTGCTTAAGTCACGTATCTGTTATATTATTTTGTTTGTCAATTTTTCGTCCGTCTGTTCATTACAAAGTGATCTCGTGCACATGTCTATAGGTTGTTCGTACGTTCGTATGTTTGTACTACAGTCGTGGGCCCATACATACAAGTGTAGCTAGTATAAAGTGGGCAAAAATGTTCATATATGCCCATGGTAGGTACATACACACACAACGACATGGATACATAATAGATATAATACTGGAGAACAAATATTTATTAGCACTCACGTTTTTTTTAGTTGTGTGGAGGTAACTTCAAGCCGCGGTGACGTGACTCACTTGTCGAGTAACCAGTTTCTAGAGCCTCTATACATCTCAGCCATCTACCAAGGACCATCGGCAAAGGTCGGACGTTGGATTAGTGAGCCCTAGTTACAAATTTCCAGCAATTCTCAGCCTCACCATGCTTGCCACGACAAGATTGTTATCATTGTGTCACGCATAAATGTTTTTTTTAAAGTCGACTCCTCTATATTGTCCATATGATTTAACGAAACATTCAGCCAATTTTTTTGTAACAAGAAATTATTAAAAAGGTATCAATACAGTATTAACGATTTCATTCAATTGATAAGATAGTCATAATCATTATAACGCACAGTTGTCCCGCAGCTAGGTTCAAGTCTCTTCTCACAATGAGACCATAGTCCGACACGCTGTCGCTGTGTGGATCGGCAGATTGCAGACATGATGTACAAATCGGGTATGCTGATTTCGTCACGATATTTTCTGTCACCAAAGCCTTGCTTTATTAATTAGTAATCTGTATTTCACACATAGTGCGTAAACAAATAGCTGTTCAGGCAGGGTTCGAACTCGAATCTCTTGTGCAGAACATCAACGTTAGAACGACAAAGCTATCACTATTCACATTGTGTACTCGCATTAAGTACTAGATGGTTCTATTAAGTGTTATATTATTTAATTATAATAATTATAAAAAACATGGTGCAATGTTTCCTAAAATCTGATTGAGGATAGGAATATGGATTATGGATAAGAACATGACATCAGACTGTAAGATATATCTTGTCGCGGCAAGCCTGATAGAGCTGCCGAGTCACGCTATCCAAGTTTTTCACGCCGCTTACGTTTATAGTATAGAAATGTCGAACACCCCAGAAATGGACCCTGAGTCTGGTGTAGGAATTCTATTTGCATCACACTTGCGATTTAATTTAAATGAATTGAAAAAAAAATAAGATTTTATCGTCGATTTATTACCGGTGAGACTCATTCTGGAAAAACGTTGTCATTTTGTCAGACATTATACGTGACTCAGTATTTTTTGTCACGTACAATATTGTACGAACGATGTGACATGTGTTTCCGTCACGTTGGCAGATGTATCGATATGGTTCTCTATAACTGTCAGTAAGTCAGTTTGTGGGGATTTTACTGTATACATACATACACAATGTATCGGATTAGTTAGTTTGTTAAAAATAGTATATATATGAAGGTAGGTGTGCGTGTGTAGGTATGTTACATTATCGAAAAATAATTTTAAACTAATGCCGGTGCTTTTGTTGTTAAGGGAGCGATCTTCATTTTTCTAAATTATGTGATCAAACGTAACTAATTATGCAGTAGGTTATTGTTTTAAATCAAAATCATCCAGATCTGTATACATTTTTATCACGAGAGGGGTTTTCAGATTTTACATACTGTATGTCGCTATTTTATTCCAGTTGCATATTGTCTCGCGTTAATCTGAGAAATATCTTAACCGATTTCGTTCTGGTTTTCATTAATGTATTACAATAAGCATTATTTAATACTTAATGTTCGTTTCATTGCAATCGGTCCATAATTAAAAAAGTTATAAATTAATATTTTAATTCATAGAACGAGAAAAACACAGTCCTAAAACACGTAGTTTTTCTGAAGTTTTTCCAATGTTCCAAACGAGTGATAAATAAAGCTGAGAGCTAAGTTATTTTAAGGCGAGAAGCTTTGATAAATATGTATTGAGATTTACCTGAAGTAATAAGTGAAAACCCTTGCAGAGGTAAACCTTCAGATTATGTTATATTGTCCGAAGCAAAGTATAAATAATCTTACCAAAGCCGATTTAACCAGCGGTAAAGCGTAGCCAAATGGTAAAATAGAACCCTTACAATTTTGTCATATTGGTAGGTCGCAAATGTTTTACGAGTAAAGTCGGTTCGTTCGCAAGTTTTTTATTTTTAAAATCAGTCTCCGGAAGCAATTTTCAATAGCCTCGGCCGGTGTTTAGAAACACATTGCTGGTTTTTCCACTATTAATAATGTTATTGGGTCAAGAATTTTTCTAATAGGCATACTCTTATTTCAAATATAGGTATATGCTTGATATCTAACGAATAATATTTAAATTTATTATAGAAATATAAAAAGGTTAATTTACCTTGTATCTCAAAGCCAAACCAAGGCGTTGATAAATAATATTTAAAATTACGAACTGTGAGCGAACATCCGAAACCCAGTTCAATAGACAAGTGTCATAACACTGCACCAGGATATTTTGTACGGCAAAGACACACCGTGCCCTACTGTACTGTGTCTTTAAGTACTGGTATCGCAACGATGGACAGCGTCTTTTCTGTTGAGAATGTACTATAGGCGACGCTGATCGCTTCCCACCAGCTTGCCCGTCCCCTCGATTACCAGCTAGTTATGCCGGCTCTATCGGCCACTACGCGGATTATATATACATATATATATGAAATACATATATATATGAAATACATATATATATATGTGAAAAAGTAAAAAAACTGCTTCAAGTGTCAGTCATCGACATAAATTCATGTACTGTACGGGAAATAATATTGAACGTGATCGCATTAAACATATTTTATTCTAGATCTACTGATTGACTACTTATCTATTAGAACCACATAAAGCGATCTCAATATTATTTCCTTTGCGAGCCTGCGACCACGCCCTCGTTCATAACATCAATCATTCCCCTAGTTGCAATTGACATTGAAATGTTTATTGTTACTTTTATTACAAAGCTACAAGCTCGACGTGTGATTTACAATTAATATTTGCCATACCCAATGCCATGCAGCATTGTCGTAAGAGGCGACAGATCCTGCTTGGTGGTAAGGTTTTGCGTAAGGATTATACTATCAATATAATTATGAAGCCATTAATGTTAATGCCGGTATTATTACCTTTCCGTGAAGCCTGTCTGGCTGGCTACCACCCTCCGTTTTGAGTCAGCCGCCAAATGACACGTCGCGTTCCGGCTGGGGCTTGAGAGTACTTTTTATCTCACTTTCTTCTCATTTCCTAACCGACAACGCATCAGTGATAACTTTGGTCTTGCTGATGTCCATGAGCCACTTAACATCAGGTGGTTCATCTGCTCGTTTGTCGGCTATTAACGTAAATAAATATATCATCGTCATCGTCATCTTTACAATCCCTAGTGCCCCTGCGCTCGGCTCTCTGTTCGCAATGACAGGGGTGACGGCCATAGTGAGCCACGCTGGCCGTGTTGAGAACATTATGGAGTATTCTCAGGTATGCAGATTTCCTCTCGATGTTTTCCTTCGTGATAGTTAATTTGTAATAGGTAGATAAACTGAAACATTAGATGTGCGTGTAGGATTTTAACTCGAGTTTACCGACGTTCTAACTCCTGGGCTAGTAAGTATTAAAAAATCCATCGATAATCGTATACCGGACCTTGCTTTTAAAAAAGTTGTTATTGCCCAACATTTTGATTTTAAATACACTTACGTCCACATTCAAAGCTGACCGACGTCATTGCGGACATTGCACAGAAAAAATAAGTCAATGGGACGGAACTTGATATTGTGATTAGTATAAACACGGTACTTTTAATTGATACTTGTTAAAAAATTCATACAATTAATTACAATAGGCGGACTGCATACAGACTTAATAAATATTTTGTGACAATGAACCCTGCATGCTTATGAATATATAAAATGCGGTGTGTACGACATACACTTCAAAACTCGTACATTTTTATATTCTTCTTTTTGTTGTCCACAATTGTTGCTTAAACTATATTTTTAAATATTTGCGTATTGTACCAGAAATAAAAACATACCTAATGACGTGAAACGACTTGTATAAAAAATGTGAAAAATTGTTAAAAATAATAAGACAATAAAAATCAAAGTCAAAGAATAACCGGTCAAGAAGCAAACTAACTTCAAAGCAACTGACAACGTCGCACGTGGCTCCAAAATCAGAGTAACATGATGTTTTTAAGGATTTTACATTTTATAAGCTGGAAAAATTCCTAACTTACTATAAACATAATGTTCAATACATATATTGAACATTAAATTGTACAATTATTTTCTATTAAATAATTGCAAATATTATGTATACTGGCAATGTTTTGCTTGTGGCAACACTGCTTTTTCCTTCTTCCCTTGGTTGTTGCACATAAAGGATTGTTTCTAATTCAATTAATTTAAAAGTGTTTTATATTATAATAAACGCTATCAAATATAAATCTCTGTTTGATTTATTCAACACATAACATTTTCAAGAAGATTTTCATTATAAAGCGTAGAAATAATTACACAAAAATCATAAGCTATTGTTTTTGTTCAGAATAGTTACACAAAATCGATAACCTATTGTTTATATTCAGAAAAAATATTAGTAATAGGAGTATTTTTTATATTTGTAATGTTCGTAATCGCATTAGTTTTGTACAAGTTGAATACATGGATAAGCTATAAATACAGTGGAAAAAAAGAGATAAAAAAACTCTTATTTAACTACTTGATACAATTAAGACGCGGCCACAAACTTTTTGGTCGGTTAATTGATTCGAAAAGTGAAACACGAGGAAGTTGCTTAGTGAAAGTTTTTCGGTTCGACCTTCAGTTCTGCGTTTGACCTTTATTTTGTAACTAAAGGAAAAAAATATTATCTAATCTTTTGTATCGAAGAGTTTGAACACTGTAGAAGCATTACTCAAACTTTTATGTGAATTGATGAGATTTTTGTTATTATTATTAGATATTAATATAGAATATCAGTGATTAAGATATATGAAAAGAAAAACAAATTATCGCTCAAATTTCATAAAATTGTATCCGCTTCACATAAAGAAAGCGCTAACCTAAAATTTTACAAGGCCAATATATAAATATTTTCTTAATACAACATTGTAACGTTATTAATTTAATGTATTAATATATTATTAATAGTAGTAAATAGTAAATAGTATTAATAAATGTATCGTTTTAGTTCGACGACGATACTTTATTATGTAACCAGCTGAGCCCGCGACTTCGTCCGCGTGGAATTTAACAAAAAAGTTATTTAGTACTTTATTCTACAAAAAAAAATTAGATTTATTTATAAATAAAAGTAGCCTAAGTGAAAGTCCCGTCAAAATCGGTCCAGCCGGTTCAGAGACTTGCCGGAACAAACAGACAGACAGACAAAAATTGTAAAAAATGTTATTTTGGTATATGTACCGTATATACATTTATATGCATGTAGTAAAAAGCTGTTATTTTAATATTACAAACAGACACTCCAATTTCATTTATTAGTATAGATTAAACATGCAAACTTATTTCTACTATGCTTACAGTTGGTCGTACGTCATCGAACGAGCCAAGCAACTCCGATCGAGGTCTTTTCAACAATCTTTCTTGAGCGCTTTTTAAGGTTATTGTCCGATAGCAGTCGTTAAGTCATATTAAATTCATCAAGAGGTATAAGACCTTCCGATACTCGGGTGGACGACGGACTTGACCTCATCGATGTCAAGAAGACAACCGACAACCCAACTATGCAAACTTGTTAAAAGTTAGTCATGTATGAAAGTGATACACACAATCATGAAACAAGAAATAGGCATATTTTGGTTAGGTTTGCAAATCGCCTTCAAAGGGTTCGGCGTTCTTTTATGGGGCTTGGAGTTCGTTTTTACTATAAGGTCCCAAATTTGATACGTAGTTCACCTAACCTTTTAAGCAACGCGTTAAAGCACAGCTTATAAAGGGATATTAAGGTCTAGATGAATATATTAATGATAAGGACGCCTGGAAGTATCTGTGTCGAAACCAGTTCCGCACAGGTTTAAACTTTGTAATTGCCATGTGTTGTTTTAAAAGATGTGTTGAGAAGTTTCTTTCGCTGTTTCTTCTTCTCAATGTTCAAGCACCAGTTCGAAACGGCAGTAGAAGCAAAAAATGACTTGCATTAGTGTATTTACAGAATATCTAAATGATTAAATGTTTATGAATTTGAATTTGTTTGTTATTTGTAATTAAACACTTTTTTGTTGACGTTACTTGTATACAGAATTTTATGGCGAAATGATTCCACATCGTTCAGCCTTCTGGCGAGATATTCATCATGATGCACCACGCAACTCAAGATTACTCTAATGTGGATATTACAATATATTTAAATATACAAAAACGATTGTTCCGTGGTGTATAATAACAATTGACGTTCCTACAAGATGATTGATTGATATATTAACGGTGCTTCCATTGTCCCAAATTGTGCTGATTTTTAACTAAATTCGAGGCAAATGTGTAAGCCAATCTCCAGGGGTCACGTATTCCCGGAAGTTTGACACCGAGAATCAGTCACACGATACTCAGTGCTCTGTCCAGGAAGAGATGTCAGTTTAATGACCGCCACTCATCATAATTATACTGAGATGGCCTTGAAAGTTTTATGAGCAATTCGTTTCAACGTGCTTTATTTCAATTAAATTAAATTTTATTTACTAGATTTCCTGCTGCTTTATGTTCGCATATACGCGTATGTACATTTATCCATAACATTACTACAAATACCTCACTGCTTAATGCCTCAAGGCATTAAGTCCGCCCATTGTAACATTCATTTTTTTTTTTAATTTACAATAAAGATTAAACAAACAAACAAACAAATACCTAATATTTAATTACCGATTTAACAATAAACATTTTTTATAACAATAACTCGTAATACCAAACATAATTATTCAATAAAAATTTACAAAACATTAGACGTTTGATTCTTGTCTGGGGGGAGGGTGGTCGATAGCCAGTTAGATAATACCACCATGTACGAGTACGATTGCCTTTAGCTAAGGACTACAGGCCATTGCCTCGTCTGTGACTAAGTAGGGTGCACCCCCAGCAGAGGAGCTGCGCAATGAGTGAGAATTGATTGATTTATACTCCACTCTCAATCAAATGCCTTGTACCCCAAATAAAGAGAATGTAATGTATTGTATGCCGAAATTTATAGGTACTTATAGTCTCAAGTACTTGGAGATGTAAATCCTTTACATATTTTTTCTTTAAATTTGCTAATGAACTTTGCATACCAGCCAAGTTCATTGTTGTTAACAGCGGAGAAATAATTTATATTACTTACTAAAATCTAATTTTCATATTCCATATGCCAATCCACGATGTCCTTGATTGACTGTTTAGAGAAATTGTTGTCGCATTCATTAGGATGACTTAACAATAACAAAGTTTTTTTTAACCAACAAAAGCTAGTTTCATATGTGGAAAGGCCTATTTTAATTTTAATATTTGGTGCATTATTTTTTTAATTTTTCCGTTAAAACATAACTTGTTGAGCGATAGTTACAGACGCGATAAAACCGCCTTTACCATAATTTTACTGACCTCCAAAAAGAAGGAAGTTATCAGTTCGTTTGTTTTTTTTTATTTCTTACCTCAGAACTCTGTCATTTATTAGCCGATTTATATGATTGCTTTTCGATTCGAATGGGTATAAATAATATATATTCCCGTTTAGCCATACTTAAATTTGAAGAAAAAATATCACCCTGAAGGATTATTAAGGTGAAATGTATAAATTCACCTTTTTCAAATTGAAGCCGGTATCTTTTTTATTAAATTATTTACTTGTCACATCATGTTCTTACTATGTGAATATGTGTTTAATTAAAACTAAAATTTTGTATAGAATAATTATTATAACTATATTATGTTATATATTGTATTAGAATAATAATTATTATTAATATATGAACCGTATATTCTCCGTCTTCTCTTGTTAAAATGTTGTACCTATAAGGGCCTTCTGGTTCTGTCCGTACATTATTTGAAATAATTTGAATTCAAGTTAACTATTAATGCATCAGGTCCACAATTTAAAGCTTTAACAAATAGGCCGCCTGGCCCCACCACTAAAACACCTACTCATTTAAACGTAAGGCGTGTTACTCTAAGCAACTGGACACTAGGGCACATAAGCCACTTCACTTTAGTCACACGTCCATAAAAACACTGGCCTTATTTTAATTTTGCTGCCATGAAAAAATTATGTAGCTTAAAAATTTTGAGACTACGTTTTTTTTTATTATATGTCATAATAAAATAAATTTATTGTGATGTATTTCACAGTTAAAAAAAGTCATATAATTATATCTTAAATCACGCCTCTTTGATATTTCGAAAAAGCATCGTAATTTCGATTACTTATTAAAAGGAAATCGCTGTCGTAAATTCAAATGTATTCAATATATCTTCCTTAAATACACCTCAATAAATCGATATATAATGATAATACGAATTCCTAATATCGAATCGCAACCAACAACTTCGTAATTAAAATGCAACAGTAGTTAATTACCGATAGAACCAGTCAGAAACCCTCGGCATAAAGACCCTTGAACTTATGACTTCCTGCAAAGCCCCTTCCTATGCCACGTCTGTCGTCGTCCTAATTTATGAGTGAATCAAGAACAATTCCTTTATGCATGTACATGGAGAAGGTTAAATTGTATTATTGTAACTGCAATCGGAAACATATGTTGTTTCTTATAACACGGATTTTTCCATTTAAGCCCACGATAACCCTATTTGTGAATAGAATCAAATTAATTGCAATTAATACCTCAGATACTGTATTATATTGTTCTTGGTAGAAGTATGGGGCATAGAATCGGAATGGCGTGGAGTGGTGGCTATCATCGATGTTTATATTGCAACAGCAGAGAGGTTAACAACTGGTATGATATATAGAATTCTTAACGTACACACTAAATCAAACTAAAGTAACTAATTGATCTCAATAAATATTATTTTAAATTTAGCCAGCAACGCTTTTACTAGGACTGTTTACGTTTTTAGTAGCAACTTTGATTATACAAAAAATAAAAAAACGTTCCAAAAAAGAAAAACAAATTTTAATGCTTTTTATAGGTGGCATATTATAAATATTGTTCCATATGAGTATTTTAGGAATATTTTCATTTTCTATTTCATTTACGTTGACGAGTAATGGTGTCGTTTCAAACTCGGTTGTATAAAATAAGTTGTTCATTAAATTAGACTCCAATCATTTTGTGCTCTACTTTTATTCCAACTGCAATTTAATAATGTTAACAAGCAATTCTGCAAACGTTAGGAATTGCGAGTAATTCATTACATCGACACTATTGGACACACGCCTGTTTTGGACTCGTTTAATGGAACAATATGTATGTACGCACGGTACGCGTCGGCGTTAGTGTAGGTGCCACACGCGCCATCCCTAGCACAGCATCCTTTAAAGGGTGTCCTAGTGAGGCGTATCCATACTTACGAGCACTCCTAGAGCAGGCCTCTACCACCATTAATAAGTGGACTGCCTGTTGTCATTTCATAGCATTATGAATGAGTTCGCTCAGTTTGCGTCTGCTTCTCTGGTAAAAAGTAAAACCCTTGAAACCCAAACACCTCCAACCTGACGAACAGAATCATCGTCACAACACGGAACTTAAAAGTTCCACTCAACCTTTTTTTGCCCACAAACAGAAATCAATGCATACCTTAATCATGCATAACACCAACTATGTATTTCCGTCCCGATATTTCAACGTCCTATCAAACACTAATAAAACCAGTAGATTCTTAGACTCCATAACTAAGATGCTATATCATTGTATCTTCTGGTTGAAAGGTATTGTAAGATACGCAGATCACCTAAAAAAAGTACAGTTCAATGATGATATAAATTCTTCACCCTTTAAGATATTGAAAGAAAAAATATTTACAATAAGAATATACAGTACATGTAGACAAAACATCTATTTAAGACATACAACATACATATAGGAGAGTTATAAATACAATAATAAAAATCGCAATTATAGTTACAGCATCTAAATATACCGAGTAACTATATAATGCACATAAGTGATCTTGTAGTGTTTAATTAATATTTAACGTGTCCAGTTAGTGTGGGTAATTCCACTTTGTTTGTTTATAAGTAAATATGGTATAAGTCATATGACGCATGACAAGACTTCCATACCTCCCACGTTATACAAATTAATTCAGCAACGCGGCAAAGAAATATATTTTAAACAGACCTTAGCTAGCTTCATATGTTCCTCGAAACTATCTATCTTCCGGCCTTTTCGTGTAACTGAACAACGAAAGAGGCTATGGTATGATATGGTATTTACCGGGTATTGACATGAAAAAGTGGCGGTCCAGATATATGAATATTCCTATTGTCATTAATTTTCCACCAAGTCTTATTATTCTTTCAAGATAGCTAGGTATATTTCATCTACTTACTATCATAGCCCAACGTTTTAAGTCCATTGTAAGTGGTCGGCAATTAAGCAATTGTCGGCTCGATCGGTATTTGAGTGGGTGACAGGCAATGACAAAATTTCTTGAGGGCTTCCTAGGATACGACCCAGTACAAAGACTTCCGAGTGCGTTTTAAGCTTTTCAGTAACGTAAAAAAATCCAGCCTCACATCGGGCCACTAATGAGTTATGTTTAAGTTTGAAAGGTGCTGAATGATTTGTTCTACTACAGTACTAAGGAGCAGTGGTGTGTCATAGATGATAACTAATTGTTTTATCAGTGCATCCTCTCGATGCTCATGTCCTCAGCTATTATTATTCCACTACAAATTGACAGCTTGCTAAACTGGCAGTCTCATCTCGCAAGTCTTAACATTAAGAGTAAGAAAACTAATCTTTATTTTTAAAAAGTTAAGATGCTTCTCGGATCATAATATACTAGCGGCACCCTCCGACTTCGTTCGGGTTCAACAATTATATAAAGTAGTATATGTAGATAAATTAATAATACTTCTGTAACAGTATAACACGTTATATGCCAATCAATAATTACTTGTCGCAGTTTGACTTGGGGCATAAAAGACTAGTGTCTTAAAACTGGAACGAGCGCTGAGGGCTGTCCTGAAAGTGTCATAACTTTTGAACTTTTGAGATGTCCCCGTAATAAATTATACGAGTACACTGACTGAAATTTTCTCTCAGTGAGGGAGCTTTTTATAGTTCAAACTTTTCTTAGAAATCTGTTGTGTGTACAACTTAATGCTAATACTTTTAAAAACCATACCATACAATGTGCCGAATCTCTGGCTAGAAGACATTTAATATTAAATGGAGTGATCTTAAAAACTTTACAATCTATCTATATATATAATAAAATTCTAGGTGATCGCTTTCTGTTCATAAACGATATATAAGAAAAAGCATTATTAGGGGTATTTACTAATGCAATGGAACACAAAACAGTAGTTGTTAGAATTTTTGTCTGTTTGTGTGTGCATGCTAATCTCAGAACGGCTTAAAGATTTAGTTTTGGTTTTCACTAATGAATAACTAATGGTTTCAAAAATAAATCACTAAATCCGCCCATACATAAAAGTTATAAATTAATATTATAATTTGTAATTCATAGAACGAGAAAAACACAGTCCTCAAACTATGCAGGTGCTATTTCGTGTAGGACCACTTGCTAGAAGTATATGTTATGTATATGTTAATGACAAAAAAGTAGTTCGAACTTGGTTACAGTCGCGATGAGACTGAGCAACTTATAAAGCGTTAAAACATCATTAATACACACGCACACACGCATGCACGCTTGTGTGTGTGTGTGTACCCACGCAGAGACATACAAGACACGCTCGCATGCTAGTACTTCATTTATTTCGGTCCTAACTTCAAGTGTTATAACTTCATTTTATTACGTTAGTGCAATGTCTGTTGTAATCTCGTCGCAATAGCGCTGGTACCCATCATACAACACACACAATCTCATTCCGACTAAACTTTATTTATTTCTTTCTTTATTATTATACTTGGTAAGATTCATTCTTTAGTTGCAAGAAGTACTTAAACCAAGCGAAATGCATCCCCTTTAGTAGCATCACTGATTTTTTATCGCGAAGACTTGGAGCTCACCACCGCCACGCTACTCCAATGTAAATAACTGGAGGGAGTAGGGGTAAACATGTGTCTCGGAAGATTTTGTGTCCCTTAAATCCTCGGACATGGCTTGACTACTGCCATTCCATGATAACTGTTTCGGGTTCTCTCGTCAGCTACATTTATATAAATAAAAACACATTTGGCGATATTTTAAAAATTTCCTCAATGCACCTATGCAGTTATAAGACAGAGTCACTTAAGCTCACGTCCAAGGACTGCGCATTGAAAGGGAAGCGCCTTGTTTCCTAGTACTATTAATACGAGGAATTGCTTTAAAGTTTCGTTTAGTATAAATAAATGACTGTACTAGGGTTTTCCCAGGTTACTAACGTGGGGAAAATTACTACAAACAACATGGGGCACGGGTTTCAGCTCGTGTTTTACTTCCACCTCTTTGGCCTGGAGCGCACTGCTCTGTCTCCTCAGTGTGGTTTGATGGAGAGACGAGTAACCAACTCAACTATCGGGAGTACCTACGCCGCCTGAAGGCCTCCGACAGACCTTAGCGACTATTGTATAACAGGGTTCGGAGGTTCAAAGTGTCCTGCGAAATGCTCAAGACATTTTCCCACTAGTATCTATACGTCTATTCAATTATTGATATTGTCATAAGCAAACGGAGGTTTTACTTTTAATAAATGTTAAATAATTTCTACACTACAGAAAATATCTTTTCTGGGCGACCATGTTACTATACATTTTATATTTGATAATCGTAAAATAATGCGAGCAAAATCAATTGAATCGACTGCATACTACGGCGCGACTCGCTAAAGCACTTTCATTCGCAACCGGGTGACGTCAGGTTTACCTTGGCATTGATTGTCTTCCGAGATTACGTAAATTGTTATTTTCGTGTTCGTATTTATTGGCGGTGACGTCACCGCTACAACTTTCTGCCGACGGTGGCACCCTGTTTTGTTTTACGTTACGTTTATATAACGCGTCTATTTGATTAAAGTTTCTCGGCAGACTTAACAGACTTAATCGGTAGGTCGTAACCTGTTATCGGCATCAAAATCACGAGGCTTGACAAGGTTTTGTGACGTTATTATATAAAAATGTTGTTGTCTTAAAATTTACATTTTATTATTTATAGATATATTTTAAATGAGCATTCAAATATACAAAGCTAGTTAAAAATCTTTTGATAGGTCATAACGGCAAAGCATTTTTTATGCCTTGTAACAGACAGATTTAAAGCAACCTGGCCACTGAAAGAGCTTTAGTCAGAATAGTTTATACATTTATCTGCAGAAAATTTTAAATCAAAATCATTTAAAAATTTAAATATTATGTAAATACATTAGTGAGCGTAATTGTTTGCATCTACTTCCGTTTCGTAAAGGTGCTTTAACATTAAAGATACCCGTAAAGATCAGTGTAAGGATATGCTCAGCATATTTTAAAACAACATAAGACAATTACAAAGTAAGAATTTGTTTCGACACTCATTTCCATGCATCCCATCCTTTGAATTGTCTTTAATAAATTCATATATAAAATAGTTCCTTTACCTACAAACTGTGCTTTATCGCGTCGCATAAAAGTTTTAATAGGTAAATCACACACCAACTTTGGAACCTTATTGTAAAAACGAATTTCAAACCCCATAAAAATCTAAAATTTTTGAAAGACGTAAATACATTATGCCTATTTCTTGTTTTACGATTGTGTGTATCAATTTTCTGCTTGTAAATATTTAAGTTTTTCCAATGGCAAACTAAATTACTATAAATACTTAAGGACTCACACGATTTTAATAGCTCTAATTGCTCTTACCTATAATACAAATATTAAATTAATGTCAGCTGTTTTATTCCACATTAGGCTACCAAAAGACATAAGAATATAAAAATAGACAAATTAAACATGACATTAATCTGTCTCTACTTTCTTAATCAGTCTTATCTTTGTAATAGCGTAAACAGACTTACAAAGTTTACCTGCGAAAACCGATATGGCGTCCCACTGAAGCTTAGCGTTTTTAGCTTTAAATATTGGAGATGTGTCATCAGAAAACTGTACAATGTCCGGCTTATTTTTTTAATCAAAAAACGACAAATCGTTATTATAACCAAAAAAGGAACGTACCTACAATCGAGCCTTGTGGTACACCCGTTAGCATTGACGATCTCAATGAATGATGAATCTCGAAACCCATTGAATTCTACCCTTCAAATAGGACGCAATCAAACTGAGAGCAGCGCAGCGACACCTTAATTTGTATAAAAAAAAATTAAAAAAAAAATTAAGTTGAAAAAGAGGATGAAAGTTTCTTATTTGATATACCTAGTCTAGCCATAAGTTCTGTTACAAAGAAAATATCCGATAATTTCTAAAAAAAAAAATTATTTTAAAGTTTTATATGTGATTATGTAGAGTGAAAAAGATATGTTGACG